>JAREIK010016122.1:0-17209 GCA_029783825.1 Sapria himalayana | reverse complement strand
AAATGCAAGAATGGAAAAAGAAATGCAAAAAGGGGTTTTGGCCAAACATGGCCTTAACTCCAAAAATGGGATAAGACCAAACAATTGGTCTTAGAATTGGGGGAAAAAGCTAGGGCTTCGGTAGAGAAAAGAAGAGAAAGAGAGAAGATAAGAGAAGAAGAAGAAGAGGGAGAAGAGAAGAAGAAGAAAAGAAAAGCAAGGTATGGAATTTTGTATGGAACTTGTTAGGATTTGTATGGATACTTGTTTGGAGGTTTAGAATACCTCTTTTTGTGTAGAATCCTTGTTTGGAATAAATCTTTAAGGTATGGATATTTGATGGAATGGTTGTTTGGTTTGGTTGTGGTCCTCAATTGAGGAAAAATTTGTATAGAGGAAATGTTGGGTTTTAGGGAAGATGATGTCCATTTTTTTTTAAACTCATGTTTTGTTTTGGCCATAACTTGGTCATCACTAATCCAAATTGAGTTATTCAAATTACTAGGTAAACTAAACTTCTATGAGAATAAATCTCCTTTAAATAAGTGTATCCAAATTTGGACTCCATTAAACCCAGAAATTTGTTAAAGTGAGACTCTGTTTTTTGATCAATTTTGGTTCAGTTCTGATACAGTTTTAGGTTTCGGAATAGTTTTGGTATTTAGGTCATAAGTTGAGTTTCACTCATCCAAATTGAGTGATTCAAATTTCTGGGTAAACTAGACTTCTAGGATAACAAATATCCTTGAAATAAGTGTATCCAATTTTGGACCCCATTGGACCTAGAAATTTGTCAAAGTGAGGCTCTGTTTTCGGGTCAATTCCGGTTCAATTCTGATATAGTTTTGGGTTTCGGAACAGTTTTTGTATTTAGGCCATAAGTTGAGTTTCACTCATCCAAATTGAGTGATTCAAATTTTAGGTAACTATACTTCTAGGAGAACAAATCTCCCTGAAATAAGTGTATTCAAATTTGGACCCCATTAGACCTAGAAAATTCGTCAAAGTAAGGAACAATTATGTCCCTGAAATCTAGTCTTAGAATAGTCCCTTGAACTGGAGTAATTCTGGTTGTTTAAATCATAACTTGAGTTATACTGGTCCAAATGAGGTGATTCAAATTTCTATACAAACTAGACATCTGGGAGAACAACTTTCATGAAGAAATTATGGTCAAATTATGTCTCTATCATTCCCTAGAAAATTTTCAAATATAGGATACAATTCCATATTCTGTTCCTGGAAATTGTCCAGGAGCAGTTCTGAATGTTTAGACCATATCTCCCAAATTAAAATTCCAAATGACATGATGTTTGAACCATAAGAAACTTAAGACATAGGAGTATATTGAGTTAGAAGATTACTTTCTCTAACAATCTTGTTTACAGGTCAAAATTGTAGTCGAAAATGGACTTGGGAACTATCCTCGAACTGTTCAGGCAGAATTGGTTATGGAAACTGAAATTGTATAAAGGTTATATAAATGTATTGTTATATGAAATAATGCATCATAGTAATATGATCATGATAACATGTGTTATGAAAGCTAAAGAGAATACACGTATAATTTTGTTATATGAAAAAGTACAGTTAAATGTTTATAAGAGATTATTTGATAATGAATATCTCATAAGTATACATGATATCAGTAGTTATTCATGTATATGAGATATCTTTTTCTGATACCTGAAAGATTGTTGAGAAACATAATAAAACTGATTGTCTGCTTATGACCGGGTAGTTGGATAGGTAGGCATGCCTATAGGGATACAGTTGCTGCAGCATACAGTTTATAGATATCGAGGCCCCGTTTGGGTCGATGACATAGATCCCGTTTGGATCATTATAGCGGCCCGTTTGGGTCATACAGATAGAAATCATTGTCTCGTACAGTGATAGTACCTTCGGGTACATACAGTTCTTTCCCGTATCCACTTCTAAGGTATATGCAAGCATGAAACATAAAAGCAAATGACAAGAATATGCAAATGATTTGAATATGATAAATGACATTATATGACATGATATGAGAAGCATAGCACTGCTATGTGATGACAAGTATACTGTGACAAGAACAAGAAACGAAATGTATATGAACAATGATAAGTAAATATGAAGTATGTATAAGCATGTGTAAATTACATGTATGAAATATGCATAAGCATGGGTATAAGTATACGATGTGTTAAATGTATATGCATGTGTCTAAAGTGTGATGATCCTTATTAGGGGTCGTCCACGAGTATTTATTCCCACTAAGCTATAAGCTTAGCACGAGTGTTTCATCCGTGTAGGTACAGAAGAAGGAACTAGAAGCCCGGACAATCCGCATCAGCAACAAAGGTCAACACAATACTAGGTGCCCACTGAAGACCTCTATGGTCTATTTTGTATATGTATTTGTTTTTGTAAACAATGTAAAGTTTTTATATGTTGAACACTCTCATTTATGAGTTTGAATATATTTTATAATATATTTCAAGTTAAATATTTAACAGTATATGAATGAACAATTTTATAATAAACAATAATATAAATAAATAAATAAATAAATAAAAAGACACCCTAGCCTAACACTGGTTACTGAGTTAAGGGCGTCACATTAAATGTTTCATTATTGAATTGATGACATCATTATTGTAACTAATTGTAATTTCAAAGTTGTTAATGCATTTACCAATTTATATATTTAGTGAATGATAGGTGTTTTTTAGCGTTATGTAAAATTAACAATTTGAATTATTACTAAATATGTCATAGTTATATTGTCATGTTGTTGATAAAAAAACTAAACAATGTGAAACCCTATATTGCCATGTTCTTCAAGCAACCCGTAATGAAAAGATGAAGTTGTCAAGCCAAGTTTGAAAGAGATTTAGGGTGTCGACTAAAGGCGTTGGAATGTGTTTCTTATCTAGTGTAACGGTTATCCGAGTTTAAACAGGGCTTTTAAAGAGGGATACGTCAAATCGGACGCATATTTAGACGCACTGATATGGGTCCGACTACTGCAATATTTTGATTATGCGTTTGGACGATGACACGGAAGCACTAGAATGTGTCTGTTTGGACTAACATTTTTGTTATGCTCGTGGACAATGAGGTCGACGCACCACTAGACGCATTGAAATGCGTCCACCTGAATGTTCCATATTAAAATATCAATTCAAACGCATTATCGGACGAAACATGTGTTCGATTGGAGCTTACAGATGGCCTTTATAACGCATATGCAACTAATGCCAGACAATTAACATATGAATTATGTCTGCTTGTTGATTATGATTTATTTTAATGGTTTCTTTTACTTAAATATAATGGTAGTAGATGTAGTATATTCTGATAGAAAATATTATAATTATGGTAGTTGATCTAATATATTATGATAGTAAATATTATAATTAGGATAATATATCTAATATGTTATGATAGTAAATAATATAGTTACTGCAGTAGATTCACCATATTATGATAGTTAAATATAACAGTTATAGTAATAGCTCCATAATTCTCTTCATTTTTTATTTCCGTATTTTTTACACATGTATCTTCACAAAAAACCTTCATGGCTATTACCCAAACAAACACTTAGGATGAAAAAAACAGTTAAAAAATAAATAAAATCTTCAAATCAAACTCATTCAAAATAAAGAAAGCGAACACTTAAGATCAGATAAATAGTTTTTACAAAAAAACTGATAAAAACGAAGAAGGCGAACACTTAGTATCAAATAAATAATTTTTACAAAAAAATCATTCAAAAACAAACATATCTAACCCATCTATCAAATAAACATAAAAAGAAACACAAAGGTTAGACAAAACAAATACGTACCCCCTTTCATGCTCCATGTTTTATAGATTAGGGTGTCGAATATTGAACCAATCTACTTGCCAAATGCTGAGGTTTGAATGCCCTACTTTTTGGTGAAATCGAAATGTACCAAATGTTTTATGACAAGACATAATGAAAGACGAAGCGAGTGAAGGTTAAATGGAGAAGATTAAATAGAGAAGATCAAAGGAGAAGACGAAGTTTTCGACTATAAAACAAGGGAGTTTAAGAGTGAGGTTTGAAGCTCTAACTTTTCACTTTCTTTTTTGGTTTGTTGATGGCGTGGAAGACTTTAATGAGGGGTATTTAAGGGTTTAATTTTGTGTTATTTGGCTTTTTAACCAAAAAGCAAATATTTTTTACCTCTATATTTTTTCCATTTTTTTATCAATGAAGTTGTCTATCTACATAAATATATATATATATATATATATATATATATATATATATATATATATATATATATATATATATATTGTGTTTTCGTATCTATTTTATTTATTTATTGTTTTCGTCTCTGTCATATTACAGTGTATTATTTATGTTGTCTTTCATCAGCTTGTTGTGGAGAATATTATGAATTATAATCATCATAGAATTTTCAAATATATAGGCTTTATGTTAAGTCATTGTGTTATTACTATTAAACTGGATGTTGAGTCATCATTTAATCATTTAGTATTTTTAACGAATTTGATTCAATGTCTCAATTGGATGTATTGCTAATTTATTAAATCAATGAAATTTCTATTTCCAAAAATAAATAAATAAATAAAATTTACGGCATATTTTTTTCACACTTATTCATTTGGCACATGTATTAGCATCTGATGATGCCTTTGTTCAACCGGAACTGGGCTGGAGCGTATGGGGTCGCTGGGTTGGACCAAGACTTGCTAATGGGCTGAACTGGAGGATGCTGGGTCGTTTGGGCTGGGTTAGGATCACCGCAATGTCGATCTACAGGCTCTGGATGCGGCACGTTCCTGCAAGAAGAACCATAAGGAAGAAGGGCCGGCGAGGGCTTCGCCCGGGGCCGCTCCGATGCCTAAGTCAGATTCTTTCTGAGAGGAAAAAGAGAATGTTTAGGTTGCTTAGTCTTGGCGTACCTTTTAGTGTTGGAGCGGCCTTGTATTTATAATGGATATTCATCCAATTTGGACGATGATTAGGGGTTCTTCCCTTTGGAGGATAGGTTTCCTCATGTAGTCAGCCTTAGATTTAGCAATGGATTAATCAAAGGAGTTTATTTGGAGTAATTCTCCTTCCTTATTGGGGGGTATCCAACTAACGGTCTTCTGTTGCTTTTCCTTCCCTTTATAATAGGACTTGATTGGACGAATAGGACGTCTTTTAGGGAATATTCTATCTTCTGTTATTTGTTAAGATATGGTTTGACTGGCCGTGTATGGGCCTTCCTGTTCTTCCAGATCCATGTTCTGGGCCTAACGGGCTGGGCCTTTGTTCGGGCTGTTATGGAAGGACATGGACGTGGCACAGTCCTCACCGCTCTTTTGGGCTGGCGAATGAAATGTCTGGCCCAGTTCTGTATCCCTATCAGTTGCCCCCCAGCCCTTGTGTACGGACTGCGTGGGCAAGGGCTGTGATTAATCCTGCGACGGTTGTTATTTCCCCGTGTCTGCTTGGATGTGGATGAATTAACCTGACCGCCGTCATACGTGGTGCGTTAATGATGGCTCTTCGAGTTTCGCGCTTGTTTTTCATACTCCCTTTGTTTTCCCTTGTTTCTTGTCGACCTTCCCAATTCTGACTTCCTTTGGCCTCATAACTCCCACTTTTGCCTTTATATTTCTTGGCGTTCTTGTATTTCGTTCTGGATTTTTCTCTGTCTGTTTAGTGTTGGGTCCTTTTCTGGCGTTTTCCTCTCATTCCTGGGCCCGCGGCGTCCCCGTCCTGTCGTGTTTCTTTCGATTGATACGACGAGGCTCTAGGGTTCAGTCGTCTGGATTTCGTTTATACTGTTTGCTTACGTCATGGGTCCAAATCGTTCTTCCTCTTTGCGTATCAGCGATGACTCTTCTGTTGATGCCGGTCCCGGGCAGGCTGGGGGCGTTCCCGCTTGTTTGACAGTCGTTTGGCCTCAACCTGCTCCTGAGGCGCCTCCCCTTCCCTTAGGTAAGGGTAAAAAGAAGATAAACCTGATCAAATATCCTAAGGGGTCGGACTTCCTCAGGACCGCCGTTCGGCATGCCGCGAAGGTGGGCCCTAGTAGGGTTGGTCCTTCATATGAGTCTACTTTTGCTGAGCGTTATCGGCCTCTCCCTGGTGTCCGAATATGGTCCCCGGATGTTTTGACCTTTTACACCGCCTCCGTGCCTGGTATGGTCTGCTTTTTTGAAGTTGCTTTTAATAACGGCCTTCGCTTTCCTTTGCATCCCTTCATAAAAGAAGTTCTTCAACATTTCAACATCTGCCCTTCCCAGTTGGCTCCCAATGGTTGGGGTATTTTAGTTGGTTTATTGGTCTTTTTTAAGGACAGAGGGTTTGGCGTCCCCAATGTGGCTCTGTTCCTCCATCTTTTCAGTCCGATGGCTACTACAGAGGGTTTTATTTATTTTTCCAGACGTTCTGGGTCTCCTCTGGTGATCTCGGACCTTCCTTCTTCGCACCGGTCATGGAAAGGACGATATTTCTTCGTTAGTGGTTCCAACTGGGAGTATGACTCTCGTGACAGGGACGATACCCTGGGTGTGCCCAGGACGTGGAGCGCCCCTGATAACCTTCGTGAGTGTTTGCATTACTTTTGGTTTGATTTGTCTAAAGACGATCGAATACTTCTGACCTTAAGCTTTCCTTATGCTTCCCAGATGCTCGTCTTGACCTCAGCGACGAAGATGCTGCTGTGGCTCTAGCGTTGGAGGAATGCTCTGCTCGTTCCTATGCAGGGCTGATAAAGTCGAACATTCCTAGTTCCTCTAATTTGTTGCCTGCTACGTTCTACTGTTTTGAGGCCCCCGCCTCTTTCTACCCTTGGAGTTTTTTCCCTTTGGGCCCACTGCTGCCACTCCTACCAGGGGAGAGATTTTAGTTCATTTGGGGGCGACGTCTCGGAAGCCCCGGAGTGTGAAGAGAAAAAAGCTGGACTCCTCTGAAAAGGACCGGCCGGTTCCGGCCAAGGTTCAGAAGTTGGGGGTGTCTCCTTCTTCTCCTGTTCGGGAACCGGAGAGGGCATCGCCGCCCCTGGCCGAGGCTCAGGATACGGGCGTGTCCCCCTCTTCTCCTGTCCACGAGCCGGAGCGGGGGTCGTCGCCCCTGGCTTTGACCTTACTGTCTTCTCCTAAGCCTGTCGTCAAGGCAAAGGGTCTTTCAAGTGCAACCGTCGCCCCGCCGCTGACGGCTCTGCCTATAACCGTATGGAATCCGCCTTCTGACAATGCCAAGTCACCTCCTCGGGGGATGGCGGAGCCGAAAAAGAAATCGAAGCAAAAATCTGGTGCACTCAGGGCTTCTTTGCTCTCTAGTGCCGAACTTGCAGCAAATGCCGTCTCATCCATTCTCCAGGAGTCTGACATTGGGGGATCGAAGGAATTGCCAGTTGATGAAGCTTTGGCGTTGTCTTTTCAGGGGATTGCTTCGGTAAGTCTGTAATTGTGTTTATTTCCATGCTTGTTCTGTGCTGAACACTATGTCTGTGTCTGACATGCAGGCTGCCACCCATTTGAAGGGCCTGGCCGATAAGGCCAAACTGAATGAAAAACATGTGAAGATCGCCCGGATTTATAAAGCGAAGGTGGCTTCTCTCACTTCTGAGCGGGCCGAGCTGCAGGAACGAGCGCAGCATTTGACCGAAGAAATAGAGCGGCTTAAGTCTGATCTTAAGCACACTTCATCGGCTCGTGCTCGGGCAGAAAATAGAGAGAACGAGGTCCGGAGCAGTTTGACGAAGGCTGAGGGTGAGTCTCGGGAGGTTAGGGGTGAGCTCCAGGCTGTGCAGGGTGAGTTGGTCGAGACTCGGGAGGGGTTGAGATCTGTCCAGAATGAGCTTCAAATGGTTAGGGAGGAGCTCATCACCTCCCGGGGCGTGCAGCGGGATCTTCAGGTGGAGCTGCGCGGGGTTACCGGTGATTTGAGCGCCAAAGAAAAACAACTCGAAATTGCTTGTCGCGAGGCTTCAGAGGGCAAGGTGTTGTTGGAGACTGCTCGTCGTGAGTCTTCCGAAGCTGTAAATTTATCAAGACGGCTGAGCGATGAATGTAGTGGTTTGCGCGCAGATCTTCATCAGCAAGTCAGCATGGTTGCTCAGAGGGACGAGGTTATCAAACAATTGCGAGATCAAGCTGGTGCTCAGTGGGCTTCTGGGTGGCTCGCTTTTCAACGGAAGGCCGTTCAGGCGTACTCAGATCTGGATTTCAACTTTGACCTCCCAAGTGACGAGGAGGCGGAGGGGTCTTCCGATACGAATTATTCCCAGGAGCCTGTTACTCCTACTGAGATCCCTTCTCATTCTTCATCGTCTGATGCCTAAATTCTTGGACTCATTTATGCTTTCCTGATGTCGACCTCTCCCCCCTTTTTTGTTGGGCCTGGGGCCTGATACCTGTGTAGCCTTCCTTTCAATAAATACCCATTTTTTGAAAACTTGTGTTCTAGCTGAGATATCTTTATTCTTTTTCCTGAACTGTGTAACCCGATTTGAAGGTCTCAGCAATTTAGACTGTATCGCTGAAATTTTGCATACTATCCTGTTTGAACTGGCTTGGTTCCCCACTTATATGGTTGGAGTGGGTGGAGCTCGTCGGATTGGGCCTGTGGCCTTCGTCGTCTGACTGGCGGGGGTGTTGGCCTGGTTTTGTGGCTGAGGTCGTCAATGCTTGGAGGCGAGTGAAGCTCATCTTTGGGGGCTGTTGATGGAGGCTCGTCAGAGTGTGGTTGAGTAGAGCTGCTGGGAAGAGCTCGTCGATGTAAATAGTAGGAAGGAGCCCGACTGTTTGGAGTCCAGTGAGGGGCTCGTCAATGTGAATAGTAGGGGCTCGTCCATCTGAGTTGAGGGAGAGCCTCGTCAATATGAATTGTAGGAAGGAGCCCGTCTGTCTGGAGTGCAGCGAAGGGCTCGTCACTGTGAATAGTAGGGGCTCGTCATTCTGAGTTGAGGGACGAGCCTCGTCAATATGAATTGTAGGAAGGAGCCCGTCTGTCTGGAGTGCAGCGAAGGGCTCGTACTGTGAATAGTAGGGGCTCGTCATTCTGAGTTGAGGGACGAGCCTCGTCAATATGAATTGTAGGAAGGAGCCCGTCTGTTCTGGAGTGCAGCGAAGGGCTCGTTACTGTGAATAGTAGGGGCTCGTCATTCTGAGTTGAGGGACGAGCCTCGTCAATATGAATTGTAGGAAGGAGCCCGTCTGTCTGGAGTGCAGCGAAGGGCTCGTTACTGTGAATAGTAGGGGCTCGTCATTCTGAGTTGAGGGACGAGCCTCGTCAATATGAATTGTAGGAAGGAGCCCGTCTGTCTGGAGTGCAGCGAAGGGCTCGTTACTGTGAATAGTAGGGGCTCGTCATTCTGAGTTGAGGGACGAGCCTCGTCAATATGAATTGTAGGAAGGAGCCCGTCTGTCTGGAGTGCAGCGAAGGGCTCGTCACTGTGAATAGTAGGGGCTCGTCATTCTGAGTTGAGGGACGAGCCTCGTCAATATGAATTGTAGGAAGGAGCCTCGTCTGTCTGGAGTGCAGCGAAGGGCTCGTCACTATGAATAGTAGGGGCTCGTCATTCTGAGTTGAGGGACGAGCCTCGTCAATATGAATTGTAGGAAGGAGCCCGTCTGTCTGGAGTGCAGCGAAGGGCTCGTACTGTGAATAGTAGGGGCTCGTCATTCTGAGTTGAGGGACGAGCCTCGTCAATATGAATTGTAGGAAGGAGCCCGTCTGAGTGCAGCGAAGGGCTCGTACTGTGAATAGTAGGGGCTCGTCATTCTGAGTTGAGGGACGAGCCTCGTCAATATGAATTGTAGGAAGGAGCCCGTCTGTCTGGAGTGCAGTGAAGGGCTCGTTACTGTGAATAGTAGGGGCTCGTCATTCTGAGTTGAGGGATGAGCCTCGTCAATATGAATTGTAGGAAGGAGCCCGTCAAAGTGAGTAACCGGGCTCCTGGCGCTGTGGCCTTGGTGGCGTTCAAGCCGAATGGCGATGTAGCCTGAGCTGGTCTGACTCTTGAGGCAGCGTGGCCTGGCAGAGTAGAGGAGCTCGTCAAAGTGAACCGACACGTTATGCGTGACTTTCAGTGTGCGAAGGGCTTTGGTGAACTGAACCGCCTCGCATGATTTTCAGTATGTGAAGAGCTTTGGTGAACTGAAACGCCTCGTATGTCCTTGAAAAGGGGCGAACCGTCATTAATGCTGATTTATGGAGAATTCGGAACGATTGCGTGAGTTTTCCAATACTTCGGCCTCTTTATAAATGGTGGTTCTGTTGCCTCTGTGTTCTACGCTTTTGGAGATTCTGTTTCTTTCAGTGGGTGGATGGAGCTCGCCTGGGATGGATGCTCGATGTTCGACTGCCTTGGCTGGGGCTCCTCTGACGCCTTTGGACCAGTTTTTCTGGGATTCCAAGTGTGGGAGTTGTGTTTTTCCCTAGTCTCCCTTTTATGGGAGTCATGTTATTCCCTAGCTTTTGGCTAGGGGATGCGCTCGGAGAGGGCGGTGCATCTTTTGTGCCGCACTCTCTGTTTTTCTCTTTATCTTCTTCCTCCTCCTTTCTACCTCTTCTTCCCTCTTTTCTTTTCTCCCTTCTTTCTTCTTCCACAGCTTTCTCATCTGCTTCTTTTTCCCTTTTTCCTGTCTTTCTCCTTTGTCTCCATCTTTTTCCCTCTTTTCTTTTCTCCCTATCACACCCCTCTTTTTCTTTATTCTGTCTTTCTCCTTTGTCTCCTCTTTTTTTTTTTTTTTTTTGCAATTGCATGTACTGAGTGTTTTTCGAGATGTAATCAAGGACACCACTGATTGTAACCGAATATGATTCATTTGGAATAAAGAGAGACTTTATTTTTATGAATTTTCTCATTGCGTGTGTTTCTTTATATATCCGGACTGTTTGAGATACTAAATTACCCGCGTGTGCCCGACTCGTCACATAAGAATTGATAAGGTTTTATTACAAACCGGTGCCTACTGGTAAAAACGCTTCAGGTGCTCCGCGTTCCATGTATGTTGTAAGATTTTTCCCTCCTCTGTTTGGAGCTCATAATTGCCTGGTCTGACGACTCGGGTTACTATGTAAGGACCTTCCCAGTTGGGGCCTAGTTTCCCATGCGTTGGATTCTTCCTTGCTGGCAGAAGCTTTTTTAAGACCAAATCTCCCCGGCATGTAACTTCTGGGCTTGACTCTCTGGTTGTAGTACCTGGCTGTCTTCCTTTGATACTCTTCTGTGCGCTGTTGAACCTGTTCACGTTTTTCATCCAGGAGTTCCAAGTTCAGACGCAGGGCCTCGTCATTTTGTTCCTCTGATGCTAACTCGACTCTAGGAGATTTTATTCCAACCTCAACAGGGGCTACTGCTTCTGTGCCAAAGGCTAGGGCAAATGGGGTCTCCCGAGTTGCTGACTTCTGTGTCGTCCTGTAGGCCCATAGTACCTCGGGGAGGTATTCTACCCAACTTCCTTTAAGATCTTCTAGCTTGGTCTTTAAGGCAGCTTTAAGGGTTCTGATGGTGACTTCAGCCTGTCCGTTTGATTGCGGGTGTGCTGGTGACGAGTAATAATTTTTAATTCCGAGCTCGGCACAAAAATCCCTGAATTTGGTGTTGTCGAACTGTTTTCCATTATCTGATACTAGGGCTCTTGGGATACCGAACCTGCATATGATGGCTCGCCACACAAAGTTGCGTATCTTCTGTTCTGTAATCGTGGCTAAGGGCTCGGCCTCGGCCCACTTGGTGAAATAATCTACTGCGACGATTATAAATTTACATTGACCCTTGCCAATGGGCAAAGGCCCCAATATGTCCAACCCCCACTGCTGGAAGGGCCAGGGGCTGGTGATTGATGTTAGGGGCTCTGACGGGAGGCGTGATATTTTGGCGTGTTCCTGGCAGATTCTGCATCTTTTGACTAGGTCGGTCGCATCTTTAAGTATCGTAGGCCAGTAGTATCCCTGCCTCAAAACTTTTCCTGCTAACGTTCGAGCTCCGATATGGTTCCCACATATGCCTTCGTGTACTTCTCTTAGCACATATTCAGTGTCTTCTCCTGCGATGCATTTTAGGAAAGGTGTGAAGAATCCTCGCTTGTAAAGGCTTCCTTTGTGATTGGTAAACCTGGAAGACCTTACTCTTATCTTAGCCGCTTCTTTCGGGTCGTCTGGTAAGGTTCCGTCATTAATATAATCCCAAATAGGGTCCATCCAGTTCGGCACGGATCCTACTGGGGCGACCACCATGCTGTAAGGGTCGATAGAGGGTTCTGCTAGGTATTCGACAGGCGTTGACCCGCCGAGATCTTCTTGCAAGGCCGTGGCTAGTTTTGCCAAGGCGTCGGCTCGGGTGTTCTCTGTTCTGGGGACGTACTTGACCCGAACCAATACAAACTTTTTTAGCAAATCACGGACCTTTTGGAGATATAGAACCATCGTCTCACTTTTGGCCTCGTATGTATCTTCGATCTGCCTGACCACCAGCTGGGAGTCACTGTGGACCTCTAGCTGGTCGACCTCTAATGAGTGGGCGAGGTTGAGGCCTGCTATGACGGCCTCATACTCGGCTTCGTTGTTGGAAGCATGGAACCCAAACCTGAGTGCGTATTCAATGTCTATCCCTTCTGGTGAGGTGAGGATTAAGCCTGCTCCGCTCCCCTGTGCGTTTGAGGCTCCATCTACAGAGAGTTTCCATATGGGGAGGTCGTCCTCTGACTGTGTGGGCTCAGCAAGCTCTATCGGAGCGAATTCCATGACGAAGTCGGCTAGGACCTGTCCCTTTATAGCAGTTTTCGGCTTGTACCTGATGTCGAACTCGCTTAGCTCTATGGCCCACTTCATCAACCTTCCGGAGACTTCTGGTTTGTGTAATACCTGCTTCATTGGGTACTTGGTTGGGACTTCTACGGTGTGAGCCTGGAAATAGGGACGAAGCTTCCGGGCTGCAGTCACCAGTGCTAGTATCAACTTTTCCATTCTTGGGTACCTCTCCTCCGCTCCTCTCAGTGCTCGACTGCAGTAGTAAACTGGGTGCTGGACTCGCTCTTTGTCTCTGACGAGTACTGCACTGGTTGAGAAATCTGATACGGCTAAGTATAAAGTGAGGAGTTCTCCTTCAACGGGACTTACTAGAATGGGAGGAGAGCTTAGGTATGTTTTTAATGCCATGAATGCTTCTTCACATTTTTCGTCCCACTGAAAGGCTTTCTTCAGAACTTGGAAGAAAGGCTGGCATTTATCACTCGCTCTGGATACGAAACGGCTTAGAGCCGCAATCCTTCCTGTCAACCGTTGGACCTCCTTTATTCCTGAAGGCGACGGCATGTCGAGCAATGCTTTTATTTTGTCTGGATTCGCTTCAATCCCCCTGTGGTTAACTATGAAACCCAGAAATTTTCCGGCTGACACGCCGAAGGCGCATTTAGCTGGGTTCAGCTTCATGTTATAATTCCTCAGGATCTGGAATGCCTCAGAGAGATGGGTGATATGGAGATCGGACTTAGTGGATTTTACCAGCATGTCGTCTATGTATACCTCCATTGTTGTTCCTATCTGCCTCTGGAACATCCGGTTCACTAGTCTCTGGTAGGTCGCTCCTGCATTCTTGAGTCCAAACGGCATTACCCGATAACAGTAGGTTCCTTGTGCTGTGACGAATGAAGTCTTTTCCTGGTCCTCGGGGTTCATGCTGATCTGGTTGTAGCCGGAAAATGCATCCATAAAACTGAGAAGTTCGTGTCCCGCCGTGGCGTCCACGATGAGGTCGATTCTTGGTAGAGGGAAGCTGTCCTTCGGGCACGCTTTGTTTATGTCAGTGAAGTCGATGCAGAGTCGCCATTTGCCATTAGCTTTCTTGACGAGCACAACGTTAGCTAGCCACTCAGGGTATTCCACCTCTCTTATCGCTCCTGCTTGGAGGAGCTTGCCGACCTCCTCATTGATGGCCTTTTGCCTTTCTGGTGCGAAGCTTCGGCGTTTTTGCTTGATCGGTTTAAAGGAGGGGTTGGTGTTCAATCTGTGAGTGATCATTGTGGGGTCGATTCCTCCCATGTCTGACTGCTTCCATGCAAAAACATCTCTATTCTGTTTCAGAAACTGAGTGAGGAGGCTTTTGAGGTCTTCCGCCAATTTAGATCCGACGTAAGCGAGATGTTCCGGGTCGTCATCCAGTGATATTGGTTCCAGTTCCTCTGAGGGTTCGGGTCGGGTGAGTACCTCGTCACGCATGTCAAGCTCGTCTATACTCACGCTGTCGACCGCTCTTGGTTTCATGGAGGCTGTGTAGCATTCCCTGGCCACCCGCTGATCTCCTCGGACCGTCCCGACTCCATTTACTGTTGGGAATTTGATCATCATGTGGTATGCCGAGGGGATGGCTTTTATTGCGTTGAGGGAGGGTCTTCCTAGCAGCATATTATAGGCTGACGGGGCGTCTACTATAAGGAACCTTGCTGTCGTCGTTGCCTGACAGGGGGGTTCTCCCAGGGTCAGCACCAGTTGAATCGAGCCCAACGGTAACACCTTCTCTCCTGAAAATCCCCGCAGATGTGTGCTGACGGGGTCTAGCTTGTCTCTTCCAATACCCATTTTATCGAAGGCTGACGCGAAGATGATGTCAGCCGAACTCCCATTATCAATTAAAACTCGGTGAACCGTTGTATTGGCCACAATTGCGCGAACTACCAGCGGGTCGTCATGGGGGTGCTGGCACCCTTCCAGATCCGAGTCAGAGAATGTGATGGTAGTGTCGATCCGTGGTACTTTAGATACTGCTTGTATTTCCCCCATGTCTGCTGATCTTATGCTACGTAGGTGGGCTTTTCGAGCCGAACTAGATTCTCCTCCCCCAGCAAATCCTCCCGAGATCACATGGATTTCTCCCAGGGGCTGCTGGTGCTGGACAGTTGCCTGCCGAGGTGGCGGTTGCTGAGCAGGGGTCGGGTTACGGTTTTGGGCCTGACCTTGGGTTTGATTCTGAGCTTGGTTTCCTGGAGATATGAAACGCCGAAGGTATCCGCGCTGTATCAAATATTCTATTTCTCTTCTTAGTTGTATACAGTTGTCCGTGCGATGCCCATAGTCCCTGTGGAACTCGCAATACTTGGTGTTATCCCTTGTCGCGGGATCTGATTTCATCTGAGCCGGCCATCTCAGGAATTGCTCGTTTCGCACCTCATGCAGGACTTGTGATACTGAGGCCGTTAGTGGAGTGAAGCGCTGTGACGGGTAGTGTCTTCGCCCTTCGGTTTGTGGTGGGCCCAAACGGTCTCTGAGACTCCCTCGCCTTTTAGGGGATCGCTCCCGTTCTGTGCCTGGGGATTTCCTCTGGTCGTCTTGTCTCTTGGGGCTCCGCCCTCGTCGTCTGTCCGTTGTCCCTTTTTCTTTGCGGGCGGAGGAGCTCTCCTTCTTTGATATGAGGGCCTCCTCGCCGTTTATGTACT
Source organism: Sapria himalayana (assembly GCA_029783825.1). NCBI lineage: Eukaryota > Viridiplantae > Streptophyta > Magnoliopsida > Malpighiales > Rafflesiaceae > Sapria > Sapria himalayana. Next base: position 1,813 of record JAREIK010016122.1, on the reverse strand, counting down.
TTTCTGCTTTGGCGAGGACTTCGGCCATGCCAGCTTGAGGGTTCTTCGAGATAGAGAACATCAGGTCCTTTGATTGTACGCCCAACCCCGCGATGAAAGCTGTGACAGCGAATTTTTCGTCGGGTACGTCTATTTTCAGGGACTCGGCGTTGAATCTTTGTACATAGGATTTCAAACTTTCCTGCGATCCTTGTTTGATGGTCAATAGATGGTAGCTCGGCTTTCTGTACGTCCTGGCTCCGATGAAGTGGGAGACGAACGCAACAGATAGTTCCCTGAATGATGAGATGGATGAAGGGGGAATTCTGTTGAACCAGGCCAAGGCTGGTCCTTTAAGCGTAATGGCGAACGCCCTGCATCGCACAGGGTCCTGGTACCCATGTAGCTCCATCTGATTTTTGTAAGTATTAAGGTGATCGACGGGATCTTTGACTCCATCGAATGTTTCTACCTGTGGCATTCTGAATTTCGCTGGAAGGGGAAAATGCAGCACCTCGGCTGTGAAGGGAGATTCCGTTTGCTGCACCAGAGTATCCATAGTATCCGGGGTCCGTCCTTCACCACTTCCTTCACGCGGCTGAGCTCTTGTTGAAGGTTTCTGAACCTCTGCTCCCATGACTGTTCCCTTGCTTCTAGTTGGGGGTGATTCGGCGCTTCGAACTGCCTCCTGGGTATTGCTTCGTTTCCCTCTTCCGCTGGGGCCAACGGTGGTCCATGCCCCCTGGCCTGACTGGACTCTGCTTCTGCTTCGATGCCTCGGGAAATGTCTCGACCAAGTTGTTCCTCGCGGGGGAGGAGGTTATGGCCTTCCTGGGTTTGCCGTGTCTCCTGTTGATGTTGTATCTGCCTGGTAAGCTGCTCTAATTCTTCGACCAGACGCTGGTTGACGAGGCGAAGCGCTTCCACTTCGTTTGTATTGGCTTGCATCGTTTCCACCGTCCCAGGGGGTCTGCTGTTCATATCGCCTGGTGGATCCCGCATCCTCGGGGGATTAGTGTTACTCCTGCTTGTGTTCCTTGTTGATACCATCAGTAACTGAGGAATCAGTTATGTTTATGAAGGAACTGTCGTTCCCACAGACGGCGCCAACTGATGATGCCTTTGTTCAACCGGAACTGGGCTGGAGCGTATGGGGTCGCTGGGTTGGACCAAGACTTGCTAATGGGCTGAACTGGAGGATGCTGGGTCGTTTGGGCTGGGTTAGGATCACCGCAATGTCGATCTACAGGCTCTGGATGCGGCACGTTCCTGCAAGAAGAACCAGAAGGAAGAAGGGCCGGCGAGGGCTTCGCCCGGGGCCGCTCCGATGCCTAAGTCAGATTCTTTCCCAGAGGAAAAAGAGAATGTTTTGATAGCTTAGAATTAGCGTACCTTTTAGTGTTGGAGCGGCCTTGTATTTATAATGGATATTCATCCAATTTGGACGATGATTAGGGGTTCTTCCCTTTGGAGGATAGGTTTCCTCATGTAGTCAGCCTTAGATTTAGCAATGGATTAATCAAAGGAGTTTATTTGGAGTAATTCTCCTTCCTTATTGGGGGGTAGTCCAACTAACGGTCTTCTGTTGCTTTTCCTTCCCTTTATAATAGGACTTGATTGGACGAATAGGACGTATTTTAGGGAATATTCTATCTTCTGTTATTTGTTAAGATATGGTTTGACTGGCCGTGTATGGGCCTTCCTGTTCTTCCAGACCCATGTTCTGGGCCTAACGGGCTGGGCCTTTGTTCGGGCTGTTATGGAAGGACATGGACGTGGCACAGTCTTCACCGCTCTTTTGGGCTGGCGAATGAAATGCTTGGCCCAGTTCTGT
>JAREIK010016121.1:27500-54394 GCA_029783825.1 Sapria himalayana | reverse complement strand
TTGCAAATTTTGTAGCTATTTAATTTTTTTTTTCTAGTTGGAAGTCCAAACAGCTATTTTTGAAATTATTTATATATTTATTGTTTAATTAATTTGTTAATTAATAATTGTAAGGTGTTTGTTTTTCATGTGTGACTTGCTACATGCATATGAACTTGTTTAAAATAATTTGATAATAAAAAAATATGAGTCTTTATGTTTTTTATATATTTATTGTTTATTTAATGTTTTGATAAAAAAAATAAAACATTTTAGGAATTTTTATAACTTCAAAAAGACTATCTTGTTGTCCAAGAGACAACTCTAACTCTCGCCAATCATCTCCACCTCTCTCTCTCAACACTGATACATCATAACCTAATGGTAGAGTAAGTGATAATTCCTTCAAGCCATGAGTTTCTTATTGATTTGAGGTACATTTTTACCCTAACACTTTATCGATTATCTTAATGCAGGAGTGCGTGTTTGGATATTGCTATTTTTTTTGAATTTCTTTTTCTAATCTCACTATTACCGTATATTATACACAATACTTCATTAATAACCATGGCATCATTGGATTTTTATACACTGATTCATATACATACTTAATGCATGTGTGATATAATGATTCTCATTGTGTGGATGCTGAGGTTGCACAATAGGTATGGTATGGAGGCTTGATATCCATGTTTTTTGCTGCTCAGACAGGCTTGTGATTTTGGATTATAATCACAAAATGGGTGTTGGTGTTTCTGGTGAGTAGTGTAAAACAACATATTTAATATTTACATAATAAATTATTTAATAATGATGATCCCAAGATTAATAACACATAAATATATATAAGTGTATTTTACTATATGTATAACTATTAAAATTGCATACATAACTATATATATAACTATTAAAATCGCATACATAACTATATATAAATATAATAACATAAATCTAATACACACACACACACACGCACGCACACACACACACATATATATAACTATATATAAATGTATTTAACAATATGTATATCAACATTAATATATATAAATGTATTTATCTACATCAATACCTATACATAGCCATATGTCTAAATATATAATTACATGAAAAACTATATATATCTACATCTACAATCAAAAATGGTTTAAAGTTTTGCTTTTCAATTTTTAGGTTATGCCGTACACGGTGGGTCTTGAGTTGCAGGTTATTAACAGAAATGAAAAATTCATTTCACTCCTGGTTGATGGATTTGTTATTTTAACACCTGATCATGAACAAGAAGCTTCGTCAGAGTTGTTGCCCATCAAATTTGATGGCCTGTCCAAGGTTAGTACTTTATGAGCTATAATGGTCTGGGTGGACTAGATCATAACAAAAGATAGCACTGATAATCTTTGAATTAAATAAAAATATGATCATAAACATAATGGATGTGCTTGGTAGGACAATCCTTGTAACTTATTATATATTTATCAAATTAAATGCCCTCACTAGAAGTGGAGACCCATCAAATCCCTTATTTTCCTTCAAATTTGTATTGTTAATTTGTTATATGCACTTCATTTGAATTATTTGAATTTTCTATGTCACTGTTTAATTTGATGTTTATTTATTCTTTTCACTACCGAGAAAATTGCTTCTTTCTTTGCAGGCAGTTCAACCAGGGGATACCATTTTTAATGGTCAAGACTTGTTAACAGGAAGTGAAACTACTTCAGTGTGGCTGTAGGTAATGAACAACATTCATGGTTGTCTGACGTGTGCCTGTGACATTAAAATGGGATAATGATTTAGAATGCTCTATTCCCAAAATAATGTTATGCTCATGTACGTCTCATGTGCTTGACTGAACAAGTAGTATTTGAGGTAAGGGAAAATGATGTGGTTTGTGTGATAAAGAACTATGCAACTTTGGTAGGCTACTATTCACCCTGCATGTTTCCCAAATTCATATCAAACTTCCTACACTTTCTGCTCAAGATATGGAGGTCAATCTATTTCATTGATTTCACTTTTGGAATTTGGAGAATGCTTACATTTTCGTTGTTCTGTATTGGTTGTGTTTCAGGTTATCAGCACTTGGGGTGTGCAAAATAATATTGATTTTCTCTCCTTGTCATACACCCGCCACTCAGAGGATGTTTGACATGTAATTCTAATGATGCAGTTCTTCCTCTTAGTTTATGGTCATTTTCAGAATCATAGTTTATTGCAGTAGAGAAGCTTCTTTAATGTGTTGTTTTTAATCTCTAAAAATTGAAAATATGTTTATCAACTCTTAAGTGCATAAACATTTCTCAATAATTTTGTAGTACATAATTTTGTGCTAGCCCCTCCACAAAAGTTTTCTTTGTAAAATATATTTTACTGCGAAATTATCTTTTTATAATCAACAAAATCATAATTATTGCTATATTTTTCTCAAGCTTGTATTAGTTGTGTTCATAAATTTTATTTATTAATAAAGAACTTACTCAGTGCACAAGTCTCCCGCTTAGCCTGAGGTTTGAGAGATGTTAATATTATGATGATCTTATCCTCGAAAACCAGAGATGCTTTATCTATTGAGTTTTGAACATGATGTCTATTGTCCTTTGACGAAGACACTCAGCATCACAAAAAGACATGACCTATATGTTTTTGCACTATTCATTCTTCTGCATGAAATTAGGTAAATTGTAACATGGTGCATCTATATATGTCTATATGTTTGCATGCATAAAACTATCCACACACACATCCATCATCTATATGTATGCGCGTGTGCATGTTATTTTCTTTAAATATATTTCCAAGCTCCACCAGTGATTTTTTTGTGATGTTGTTTATTGATGCAGTCTAAGATGGAAACAATATGTGTTGTAACACAGGCCTGTTAGAATCTCTCATTTTGGAGAGCATAGTCAAACCCAAATTTTTGCCATGATTGAAAATGCGGAGGTTAGTTGTTTCCACTGTAATTGTGGAGGAACATGAGCCTGCTACTTCTGGCTTTACCACTAGTTCTCAGACATGATTAGATGGTGGTCTTCTATTGTACATTCTAGCATGCTAAATAATATGGATTATTCTGAAGGTGCAACAGCAAAAAGAATTGTTTTGTTTTAAATCAAACTTTTTTATTCATTTGATCTTAGAGGCACATGGGCCATAAGATTTTTTGATATTATTATATCTTTCTATTGAAAAAAACTTTTTCTTCATATGTTTTCATTGGTGCTATTTCAAGATTTGGTTTATTCAGTTTTTTTTTGATCAACTACCAAAGTCTTTTTTTTTCTCTTTTAGATGGTAAATCTCCTTTCTTATTCTACACCTAGGGAAACAAATAATTAATGTTGTATTTTTTACTAATTCTTCTCATATAAATGAAGTGGGAAACTTTGTTTTCCAATGTGAAAACTATGGCTTGTTTTTCATTCATTATTGATTTATTTTAGGGACTGGCTCATTTTGAAGAAATACTACAAGAAGCAAATGATAATATTATTTCTCATGGTAATTTAGGGATAAGCAGATGTTTATCTTTCTCGTGATTTATTTTACTAATTCTTCTAATGTGTGTGTGTCATCCGAGGCTATGTGATTATATATACGTACATATAATACTGTAGTATATACGTACATATATACTATTAGTATGTAGTATAAACCAAGTATATACAGGGGTATATTCTATAGTATATATGTACGTATATATAATCGCTATATACATACTTATATACTATAGCATATACGTACGTATATACTTAGTATATGTACTTATACTATAGTATATATGTAGGTATATACTTTGTATATACGTACTTACATACTATAGTATATACGTACATATATACTAAAGTATATATGTATGTATATACTGCATATATACGTATGTATTTAGTGCAATATATACGTACGTATATATCATGTATATATATATATGTATATACTATAGTATATATGTATGTTTATACTAAGTATATACATATGTATAGATATACAAATAAATAAAAAGATAGTAAGATTATTAGATAGATAGACATGTAGATAAACAAATTTAGAGATAGATTGATGGACATGTAGTTAGATAGATATAAATTGATAGATTTGTTCTTATAGATAGATAGATAAATAGATAGATATATAGATAGATAGATAAATAGATAGACAAATAGTTAGATAAATAATTAGACAGATTAGTTGATAGACAGACAGATAGATATTTAGACACATAAATAAAAAGAATGATAAATAGATAGATAGATAGATAGACGGATAGATAAATGAATAGATAGAGAGAAAGATAGATGGATATATAAATGGATAGATAGAGAAAAAATAGACAAATAAATAGACAAATCGATGGAAAGATAGATTGACGGATAGATTGAATGATGAATAGATAGATAGATAAATAGATAGATATTTAAAGAGAAATAGGTAGATAGACAGACAGAGATATATATATACACACACACACACACACACACATATATAAGATAGATAGACAGATAAATAGAATGATTGATAGACATATAGATAGACACATATATAGATAAATATATACAAATAGATAGATTGTTTGATAGACTGATAAATAGACATATTGATAGATAGTAGTGAGATATATTAATAGACATATAGATAGATAGATAGACATATTTAAAGATAAATATAATGATAAATAGATAGATAGACAAATAGATAGATAGATAGATAGATAAATATTGATAGAAAGATAGACAAATAGATAGACATATATAAAGATAGATAGATAGACACATAGATAGATAGATAGATAGATAAACATATAGATAGACAAATAGATAGAAAGATATATATTCATATAGATGGATAAATAAATAGGTAGATTGAGAGATAGATATATAAATAGATAGATAATCATATAGATAGATAGATTGTTTGTTTGATAAATAGATAGGTAGACATATAGATAAAGAGATAGATAGAAATATATAATGACAGATAAAAAGATAAATAGATAGAAAGATAGAAAAATAGATATATAGATAAACAGATAGATAGACAGATAGATATATATATATATATAGACATATAGATACAAACATAGATTCGCAAATAGGTAGACAAATAAATAAATAGATTGATAGATAGAAAGAAAGATAGTTAGACAATAAATAGAAAGATGATTGATAAATAGTTAGAAAGATACATAGTAAAATACATTTTTAGATTGATAGAAAGATTGAAGAAAAATTGATAGACATATAGCTAGATAGATATATAAAAGATAGATAGACAAATAGAGCTAGATGAAGACATATAGATAGATATTGACAGATTGATTGACATATAGTTAAAAAAATAAATATATAGATAGATAGATATACAGATAGATATATAGAGAAATATAATTAGATAGATAGATAGACACATATATAAATAGATAGATAGATAGATAGATAAATAGAAGGATAGATGGACAGATAAATAAACAAAAAATAGATAAATAGATAAATAGACAAAAAACATAGATAGATAGATAGATATATAGATATATATATATATATATATATAGATAAATAGATAGAAAGACATATTGATAAACAAATAAATAAATAGATCTATAGACATATAGATAGACTAATAGATAGACATAAAGATAGATAGATGGACAAATAGATAGAGAGATTTATATAAAGAAAATAGATAAAATGATAGACATATTGATAGATAGATAGATAGAAAGATAGGCAGATAGATAGACAAATAAATAGACAGATAGATAAACAAACACATAGATAGATAGATAGATAGATAAATAGATAGATAGAAAGGTATAAAGATTGACAAATAATTAGACAAATAGATAGACAAATAGATAGTGAGAAAGATAGATACTTATACAAATAAATAGTAAGATAGATAGACAAATAATTAGACAGATAGATATATAGACAAATAGATAGACATATAGAGAGATAGAGAGACAGATAGGTAGTAGATAGATAAATAGATATAAAGATAAACAAATAGATAGATAGATATTCAAATCGTTAGATAGAATGATAGTTAGATAATTAGAAGGATAGATGGATAGATAGATGAATAGATAGACTAATAGATAGAGAAATAGATATATAGATAGATAGAGAGATAGATAAATAGATAGATAGAGAGATAGATAAACATATAGAAAAACATATTGATAAATAATAAAATAGATAGATAGATAGATCATCAAAGGCGAAATGCATACAGTGGAATGCTCGCCGGTTGGTAAACTCTCACTGAATACGGACGGGAGTTTTAGCAGGGACACTGGAATAGCAGGAGGAGGCGGGGTAATAAGAGATCATACAGGGACAGTACAGAGAGCTTTCACCAGATCTAGTAGAGCCTCTTCGGCATTAGAATCTGAAATCAGAGCATTAAAATCAGGGTTAGAGTTATGCAAGCACCTTAACTTTAAAAACATTGAAGTACAGGTAGACTCAAAATTACTAGTTGATACAGTAATTAATAAGAAAATATTATGGAGGAATGAAGAGGAACTAGAAGCAATTCTTGGTCTTATGGATGAACTGAAGGCCTCAATAATACATATATACAGAGAAGCGAATTATCTAGCGGATAATCTGTCAAAAATAGGTACCACCAGAGGAGATACAGAATTTAATGAGAAGCTCATGCCAAATAAATTAAAGGGAATAGCATGTTTAGATAAAATGGGATTTCCTTATTTTAGAATAAATAAACAAACCATGAAGATATAACAAAGCCTCAACTTTCTGATGGATTGGGCGGGAACAATAAGTTTTTTAAAATATGTATCTTGACTATTGCTAATATAATATAATAATATCCATTCTGTTTTTTACGCTGTTATATAAACACTGTTATATAAAAAGTTGTATAAAGCCTATAATAGTTATAAATAAAAATATAGATGAGTACACAGATAAGTCATGGGACTTCAATATTAAGATAATTAAGCAGCAAAGGATAAAAAGCATAACCTGGAATAGACCTCCAGCAGGAAGCTATCATTTAACACGGATGGCAGTTTTTTAAGTGGGTAGAGTCCAGGGTAGGGTAGGGAAATTTCTGTCTTTGCAGGGAAGATATCCAACAAGGCCAAAATTTAAAGAACTCAGCAAAAGGGAGGTAAAGGGCAGGACCAAGGATGTGACAGAGTTATTGTCCTTACTTCTAAGGCGGTGGCAAGTCTTAGCAGAAAAAGCAAATTCACTAGTCCTGATGAGGAAAAAGAGCCTGCCTGAAGAATGAGAAAATTCAGTTGGCTGTGAAGACCTTCTGAAAGAATCTCCAACAGGGAAGCAAAGGTAAGTCGGTAAGGTTACAGCTTATATGATATTGGTTGTATTGGTTTTTTGCAGGAAAAGCTGTCAAGCACCATAAGGGGGCTTTAGTATTGAGGATAGCTTTTTTTTTATTCTTTAAATATTGCCTGTAATTTGTTGGTTTTGATATGCAATGAATTAGAAAATAGCATCTGTAACTCGATATGTAATGAGTTAGAAAATAGCCTGTAACTTGATATGTAAAGGCGACAGGAGTCTATATAGGCAGCATCAAACCCAACTGAAGGGACATGGAGTGAAGCTTCAACAGGTTCACAAAGGTAAGAGAACAATAACTGGAATTATGCACAATTTTGTGTTTTTGGGATGGTAATGATGCAGGAGGAGACTGATATACACCTCCAAGCTTATGGCATTAACGGGGCAGCTGAAGGTGACCTATCAAGTAGGGGGGCTCGTATCGAGCAGCTCAAAAAGCATAGTTACTCCTATTCAAAGAGCCAAACAAAGTTATGAAAGCAGGAAAAGACTATAAACACAACTTGAATAAAAATAGTCTAGAAAATTGCATCAAAATTAGTATACATACTACATAATGCATACTTAAAGAAGAGAGTCAAAAGCATGATTTCATAGAGCTAGGTTTTTAATTCTTTTTGAGAATGGGTGTAAAAGGGAAAAGGGTAGTATTAGCTTGTACAAAGGGTATTCCTCCGCCAAAAGAGAGGGCATAATAATAATTATAATTATAAAAAAAAAGATAGATAGATAGACAAATAGATACACATATAGATAGATAGATAGATGGGCAAATAGATAAATAGATAGATAGAGAGAACAAAAGATAAAATGATAGACATATAGATAGACAGATATATAGAAAAAATATGAAAATATAGAAAGTTAAATAGAGAGAAAAAAAGCTATAAAGATAGACATATTATAGAAAGATACATAGAAAGATAAGTAGATAGATAGACAGACAGATATGCAGACAGATAGACATACATATATAGATAGATAGACAGATAGATAAACAATAATTAGAGAAAAAGATAGATAGATAGATAGGGACATAGATCAACAGATAGATAGTTAAATAGATACTTATACAAATAAATAGTCAGATAGATAGACAAATAGATAGACACATGGATAGATAGATATATAGTCAAATAGATAGACATATAGATAGATAGATAGACATATAGATAGACAAGTAGATAGACAATATATAGACAAAAAATATATATATAGATAGGTAGACAGAATGATATATTTATAAATATACATATAGAGAGATAGGTAGATAAATAGATAGATAGATAGACATATAGATAGATATATAGATAGACAGATAGACATATAGATAGATATATAGATAGACAGATAGACAGACAGATAGATAGAGAGATAGATATATAGATAGATAGACAAAAAGATAGAGAAATTAATATACATTTAATAGATGGATCGATAGACAAATGTTAGATAGATAGATAGATAGACAAATAGAAATACAAATAGTTAGACAAATAGATAGATTTATTGATAGATAGAAAGATAGAAAGTAGATATATAGATAGATTGATAGAGAAACATAGATAAACAGATAAATAGACATATAGATAGAGAACAAATAGATGATAGATAGATAGATAAACATTAGATAAATAAATTGATAAAAAGAAAGACAGAAAATATACATACATATATAGAGATAGATATAAAAACATATAGACAAATAGATCGATAGATAGATAGACATTTAGATAAACATAGATACATAAAGTTAGCTTGATAGCTAGATAGAAAACTAAAAAGATAGATAAGTATATAGATAGAAAGATAGATCAAAAGATAGTTAGGCAGATATATTAGAAAAAATAGACTCGCATATAAAAAAACAATAGAAAGATAGAAAAAATATAGTTAGACAGACCGATATAAATAGATAGATACATGCATCGATAGATAGACAGACAGATAGATAGATAGACAGACAGATAGATAGATAAATAGAAAGATAGATATAAAGTTAAACAAATAGATTAATAAAGATATAAATAGACACATAAATAGATAAATATAAAGAATGATAGGCAGACAGATAGACAGGTAGATAGATAAACAAATAGACAGATAGATAGACATATAGATACATAGACAGATATATAGATAGATAGATAGATATAGAGATAATAAATTGATATATAGACAAATATATAGACATATAGATAGACAGATAGACACATAGATTGGAAAATATATAGAAAGATAATAGATAGATAAACTAAAATAAATATACTAACATATCAAAAGAAAGATTGAAAGACAGATACTAATAAAGAAGATGATAGATAGACAGATAGATATACAAATAAATAGACTGTATGATAGACCGATCGATAGATAGATAGTTAGATACAACTATAAATAGTTAGAAAGAAAAAAGATATAGGATATACAAAAATATAGATAGTTAGATAGATAGACAGATAGATGTACAAATAAATAGATAGAATGATAGATAGATTAACATATGGATAGAAATAATTAGATAAATAGACAAATAGATAGATAAATAGATAGACAAATAGTCAAATAAATAGATAGATAAATAGATAGATAGACTAGACAGAGTGATAGATAGATAGTTAGATTGACATATAGATAAATAGATAGATCGACAAATAGATAGAATACCAGATAGATTGATAACACATAGATATTTAGATTACTAGATAGATAGTTAGATAGATAGATAGAATATATAATATATATATATAGACAGACAAAAGATAAATAGATACAAAATAGAGAGTGATATATATACATAGCTAACAAATTTATTTATAGACAAATAGACTAATAGACAATAGATAGATAGATAAAAAGATAGATAAACAAATAGACACATAAAGGGATATATAGATAGATAGATAGTTAGATGATGGATGGATATATATAGGTAAACAAATTTATTGATAGACAAATAGATAGATATGCAATAAGATATATAGAAAAATATATACATAAATAAAACACATAGAGGATATATATATATATATATTATATATATATAATATATAGTTAGATATATAAATTGACAGATAGTTATATAAATAGTTGGACAAATAGATGGATAGGTAGATAAATAAAAAAGACTGATAGATAATTATACTGATAGATCAATAGACATCAAGATAGATAGATAGAAAGATATACAAATATAGACATAGACATAGAGATAAAGAGACATATAGATAAATTGATAGAAACATAGATAAACATATAGATAGATAGATAGATAATATATAGTTAAAATAATATACATATATAACAATAGTAAAATAGACAAATATATAGAAGATATACAGATATATAGACAAATAGACATATAGACAAATAAAAGCAGAATTGATAGATAGACAGACAAAAAGATGGATTTAAAAATAGATAGATAGACATATTTAATAATATATAGATAGACAGATAGATAGATATAAAAATAGAAATTTTGGTAGATAAATATATAGATAGATATGTAGATAGATAGATAGACCGATAGGCATAGAGACAGATAGACAAATAGATTGATAGATAAAAAGATAGAAAGAGAGACTAATAGATGATAGACATTTAGGCACTTAGACAAATAAATAGATAGACATAAAGATAGATTGATAGATAGACATATATACATTTAGATAGATAGATAGGTAGGTAGGTAGGTAGGCTAATAAACTAATAGACATTAAGATAGTTAAATAGTGAGATAGAAAGACACATAAACAGATTGATAGATAGATGGATTGATTGACACATAATTATAGACTGATAGAGAAATATACATATAGAGAGATAAAAAAATAGGTAGATCGGTAGATTGAAAGATCGATAGATAGACAGATAGACATAAAGATCATTTTGAATGATTGATTGATTGACAGATAGAAAAAGAGATAGTTAGAAGGATAGATAGATTGGCATATAGATAAATTGATAGAAAAAAAAAATAGATATATAGACATTTAAATAGATAGATAGACATTTAAATAGATAGATAGATGATAGATAAATAAACAATAGATAGAGAGATACACAAATAGATATACAAATCGACAATAGATAGATAGACAGGTGGATAAATAGATAGATAGATATAAAGCCATATACAAAGATAGAAAAATAGATAGATAGATGACAAATAGATTGAAGTATATATATATTATATATATATATAATATATAATATATATATATATGTGCTATATAGATAGAGTGACTAATAGATAGATAGATAGATAGACAATTATATAGCTAGACAGATAGAAAGATAGAAAGATAGATTGTCAAATAATTACAATGAAAGATAGATAGACAAATAGACATTTAGACCAATATATATATATAGACATATAGACTTATACACAAATAAATACATTGACACATATAAACATAGATAGATATACAAATAGACAGATATATAGACATATAGATACATAGTAGAGACATAGACAGATTTAAAAATATACAGATTGATAGATAACTAGATAGAAAAATCGACAAATAGATAGATATACATATAGACACATAGACACATAAATAAATAGATAGATTGACAAACAGATAGATATATAAATATATAGATAGATTTACAAATAAACAACTAGAAAAATAAACATATAGAAAAATAGACAAGTAGATTTATAGAGATATAACAAATATTTAAATAGATAAAAATTGATATATAAACATATAAAAATAGGTAGATACATTGATAGATAAATAGATAGAGAGATAAATTACAGAAAAATAGATAGATAGATATACAAATAGACACAAAGGCACATTGACACATAGATAGATAGGCAGATACATAGATAGACAGATAGACAGATAGATATGGATAGATAGATAGATAGATAACATATAGATAGATATACCCATAGACATGTAGACAGGTAGACATTTAGATAGATAAATAGATATATAGATAGAAAGATTAATATAGAGACTGATAGACCGATAGTTATATTGATAGATAGATAGATAGATAGACTGAAAGACATTTAGATAGATTGATAAGGTAAATATATAGAAAGAAATATATAGAGATATATAAATAGATAGAAATATAGATATATAGATATATAGATATATAGATAGGAAAATTGAGAGATATATAGATAGTCATATTGAAAAAAAGATAGATATATAAAGATTTAGATAGACAGACAGATAGATAGATAATATACAGATACATAGATAGACACGTAAATAGATAAATAGAAAGATAGATAGATACAAATAAATAATTATATAGGTAGATAGATTGAAAGATAGCTAATATATATAAGATAGACAACTATATAAATGGATACACAGATGGATAGATATACATAAAATAGGTAGACATATAGACAAATAGATAGATAGATAAGAAGTAGTTAATTAGATAGATAGATAGGTAGATAGATAGATACATACATAGTTAAATAAGTTGACAGATTCAGAATTTGATTAATAGATAGATAGATAATAAGATTGCAAGATAAACCTATAGATAGATAGACAGACAGATAGATTGATAGATATAAAGATAGATAAAATATAAATAGATATACAATTAGACAAATACATAAATTGATAGAAAAATATATAGATATCACAGATAGATGGATAGAAACATTGACTTATAGACTAATAACAAATAGATAGATAGATAGATAGATAGATAGACAAATTGTTAGATTGATAGATTGATAAAGAAACAAATAGATAAATAGAAAAAAAGAGTTCAACAGAAAGATAGAAAGTTAATTAGACAAATAGAATAATAGACCAATTGATAGATATATAGATAGACTCATATATTATAAATAGAAAAATAGACAAATAAATATATAGACAAATAAAAAAATAGTCAAATATATTTATAGTGAAATAAAAAGATAGACAAATAGATAGATAAATAGATTGATTGATAGATTGAAAGACTAATAAAAAAAAAAACATTTAAAAAGTTATAAATAGAAAGATACAGATAGATGGATTTAAAGATAGACATTTAGAAAAATAGATAGATAAATAGATAGATTAACAAATTTATAGTTAAACAAATAGATAGATAAATACATAAATAGAAAGATAGATAGATAGACATATAGATAGATAGATAGACAAATATATAAATAAATATGACAGATATACAAATAAACAAATCTACATATAAATAGTTTGATAATTACATAGATATATATATATATAGATAAATCGACATATAGAGAAAAAAATAGAAATATTTATTGAAAGATAGACTAATATATAGATAAAATTAAGGACTGATAGACTTATAAACAAAAAGGGACATAGTGAGATAACAGATAGACATATAGATAGTTTGATAGAAAGGTTGATATAAATATAGATAAACAAAGAAGAAGATAAATAGAAAGCCAACTAATCAAAAGATAGAACATATATATATATAGATAGATAGATAGATAGATAGACTAATAGACATATTGATAAATAGATGGATTGACAAAGAAACACATAGAAAATAGATAGACTAATTGATAGAAAGAATTAAATAATGATAGATAGATTGATCGATATATAGATATATAGATAGATTGACTAATAGATAGGAGGATAGATAGATAGACACATAGACACAGACAAATAGATAGATTGATAGATAAATAATAAATATATTGATAAATGGAAAGACAAATAGGCAATAGACTATATATAGATAATCAAATAGATAGATAGATAGAAGATACTAAATAGATATATATATATATATATATATATATATTGAATGAAAGATAAATACATATATAGATAATAGCTAGATAGAAAGAAATATAGATAAACAAATAGACACTAAAAAGTCAATTAGAAATATATATAGATCGACATATAGATGTATAGGTAGAAGGACAGATAGATAGATAGGTGCATAGATAGATAGACAGATAGACATATCGATAGATAGATAAATAGATAGATAGATATATAAATAGATATTCTTAAAGAAAGATCGATAGATATACACATAGACAAATAGACACATAGACAAATAAATAGATAGACATATATATATATATATATATATATATATATATATAAATTGATAGATAGACATAATGACAATATAAAGATAGATAGATAGGGATATTGATTGATTGATTGACTAATATATAGGAAGGCAGTTTAGTAGTTGGATAGAAAGAATATAAATAGATATACAGATAGATGTATTGATAGACATAAACTTTTACACTGATAGACTAATATACAAATAAAAAGATAAATAGATAGATTAATTGATTGATAGAAAAAAAAGGTAGACATTAGATATAAAGATAGATAGATAGATAGATAGATATAATGATAGAGAGACAAATAGATAGATAGGCAGATAGATAGATTGACAAATAAATAGATAAATATACATACAAAAAGACAGACAGATAGATAGATAAATAGATAGATTAATAGATAAATTGATAGATAACTAAATATATAGACTGATAGACTAATATACATAAAGTTAGATAAACAAATAGATAGATAGATATATTGATAGAAAGAAAGATAGACATATAAAAATATAGATAGATAAATTGATAGATATATAGACAGTTAGACAAATAGATAGATAAATGGATAAATAGATAGATAGTTAGAAAGATAAATATATAGATAGATAGACAAATTGATAGTTAAGTAGACATCCATATATACAGATTGATAGACAGTTGCATCATTTGATAGATATATAGATATATATATATATATACACACACATATATATATACATACATATATGTATGTATGTATATACAGACAGATTGTCTGATAGAATGATAGATAGTTAGACAGTTAGACAGATATAAAGATAGATAATTTGAGAGTTACATAGATAGATAAATAGATAGAAAGATTGACAAATAGACAAATATACATATAAATAGATTAACATATAGACAAATAGACACAAGATAAAGAGAAACATAGACAGATAGACATAGATAGATAGGCAGATAAACAGATAAATAGATAAATAGATAAACAAATTTAAAAATAGTCACATAGATAGATAGACAGATAGATAAATAAAAAAAATGGACAGTTATACATAAGACACATAGACACATAAATAGATAAATAGGTAAAGAGATTGTCATATAAACTAATATACTAATAGTCAAATATATACTATGATAGATAGATAGATAGATATAAAATTAGATAAATAGAAAATTAGATAGATAGATAATATATAGACATATAGATTGATTAATAGATTTTTTAATAAACAGCTAGATATATATATATAAATAGACAGATATACTAGTAGACAGAAAGATAGATATAAAATAGATAAAAACTCGAGCACCATGAATTGATCATAAATAATTCTAATTTCTCACACATTAAACTTCCTTTTATATTTATGGGAGTTTCATAATCATCAAGTAGATTGATCACTTCATAATTCTTCTCTAATCCATGAGATCTCTTCTATAATACAACTGTGGGCTGAAAAACTATTGTCTGTCACAAAGAGGATAGAGTTGTTAGATTTTATCATCCAAGGAATTGAGGATACTAGTTTTTACACTTCCTCATCCCTCAGGCGATTGTCATTTCTATTGATAACTTGTGTAGATGATTTTTATAGGGCTCCCAACCATAGAGAGATATATAGGCACAAGATCTCATGGAGCATGGTTTGTAAACCTATTCTCATAGTGGGTTGGGTCTTCTTTTGATCAACCTAAAGAATAAATTTTTTTTCATTAAGAAACTATTGTGTATCATAATAAATAGGATTCATTATAGATCAATTGGATCCATCATTAATATCTTGCTTCATATGATATTTGTAATATCTCCTCTCGAGATGATATCTCATTTTCGAAAGTCATTATTATTATATGAGATTAGATTATTCAATCTACTAGGAGAATTAAATATGCTAAAAGTATGGTTTATCTATATGACTTCTATCTTTCAGTCTAGATAAATAGATGATATCTATTTATCTATATGGCTTTCTATCTTTCAGTCTATATTTTTCCGTCACTAAATTATTAGTTAGGGACACTTTCCTCACTATATTTAAGCGACGAGCACTTTAGATTGAGAATGGTTCCATTGTTAATCCATCAATTATACCCCTTTTAGCGATGAAAAACACCCATTTAGCTAGGTAATTTTCCATAGCTATATGTGATTCTTCTGGTAGTGTATCTATCTATATGTCTATTTATTTATCTATTTATCTATCTATCTATCTTTCTATTTATCTATAAATTTTTCTATCTATCTATCTATCTCTCTTCAATCTATTTATCTGTAAATCAATCTATATTTTAATCTATCTATTTGTCTATCTATCTATCTATTAATCTATGTATCTAACTTTTTATCTTTTATCTATCTATCTATGTGTCATTCTATCTAACTTACTATCAATCTATATATATATTTTTATATCTATTATCTAATCTATCTATCTATCTATCTATTTATTGATTTGTCTTTATTTGTCATTTATCTATAAAATAATCTATCAATCAATATGTCTATCTATGTACTATCAATATGTCTACCTATTAGTATATCAATATGTCTATTATTCTATCTATCAATATTTCTATCAATATCTCTATCAATTAGTCTATCAATCTATCTATCTATTTATATCATTCTATCTATCTATCATTCATTTAATCAATCATTAATTTGTCTATCTTTCTATCTATTTATTTGTGTGTCTATTTATGTATCTGTCTATCTATCTATTTTGTTAATCTGTATATCTGTCTTTCTATCTATTTGTGAATTTGTTTGTTTCTTTGTATTTGTGTATCTATCTATTTGTGTATCTATTATTCTATCTATCTATAAATTTAAATATCAATCAATCTATCAATTTATCTATCAATCTGTCTAAAAATCTATCAATCAATCTATATATCTGTCTATCTATATGTATATCTAAATATTTATCTATCTATCTATCAATCTCTTTATCAATAAATTAATCTATTTGTATCCATTAGTCTATCTACCTATCTATCTATATATATGGTCTTTCTATTTGTCTATCTACTATCTATCTGCCTATCTCTCTATCTTTGTAAGTATCTATATGTATATCTATCTATATATCTATTTATCTCCATATTCATCTTTCTATCGATCTATCTGTTCATCTATATACTATTTTAACTTTTTGTCTATATACTTGTCTATATATCTACTATTTATTTGTGTGTGTGTCTATCTATCTATCTTTCTATCTAACTTAGTGTCTATTTATCTATCTTTCTTTATATCTATCTGACTTTATCTGTCTTTATTTGTCTATTATAATATATATAATATATATTATATTATATCTATCTATCTATCTCTCTCTCTCTCTCTATTTATCTATCTATCTTTTATCTATCATCTATCCATCTGACTATATTTGGGTCTATCTATCTATCTATAGTCTATCTTCTATATATCTATCTATATATCTATATGTCTATCAATCTTCTATCTATTTGACTTTCTATATATCTTTTTATCTGTCTATATATATGTTTATCTATCTAACTATCAATAAATTAATCAATCTTTCTATCTATGTATTTATCTCTCTAATAATCTATTGATATGTATCAATCTCTCTGCCTTTCTATTTGTCTATCTATCTATCTGTATGTTTATCAATCTGGATATTAATCTGGATATTAATCTGGCTATCAATCTATCTAGCAATCTATCTTAAATATTTATTTTAAAATGTCTATCAATTTTTTTATGAATCAATCATTCTATCAATCTATCTTTATATCTCTCTATCAATGTGTCAATCATTCTCTTAATAAATCTATCTTTTTATATATCTATCTATTTATCTATCAATATTATATTTATCATTATGTTTGTCTATCTATCTATCTATCAATCTGTGTGTTCTCACTATCTCTCGATTTTCTATCTATCTTTATACCAATTGTCTGTCTATCTTTTTTATTTGTTTGTATATCTATCTCTCTATTAATCTATCTACTTGTCTATCTATCTTTATTTATAAGTCTATCTATCTATCTATCTCTATTTGTCAATCAATCTATATATATATTTATCTATCTATCTATTTGTCTATCTGTCTGTCTGTCTAAATATCTATCCAACTATCTATCTACCTATCTATTTCTCTATCAATATGTATATCTATCAATCAATCTATTTATATATATTTTTTGTCTATCTATCAAGGTCTCTATTTTATCTATCTATCTACTTAACTGTCTATCATTTTATCCATCTAACAATCTATCTATGTATCTTTCAATCTATCTATCTATCCTATTTCTATCTATCTACCTACCTATCTATCTATCTACCTATCTATCTATCAATCTTTCTATCTATCTATTTATCTATTATATATCATTCTATTGATATATGTCTATCTTTATTTATATCTGTCTGTCTATCCATCTATATCTGCCTATTTATTGTTATCTATATTTTTATCTATTTATCTCTCTTTATCTATATATCTTTATCTATCTGTCTGTCTGTATATCTATCTATTTGTCTATATATCTATTTTTTTCTATCTATCTATCTATCTGTCTTTTTATCTATCTATCTGTCTATCTATCTATCTCTCTATCTTTCTGACTATCTTTCTTTCTATCTATATATCTATTTATCTTATAATGTATATCTATCTATTTGCCTATCTATCCATCCATCCATCAATCTATCTATCTATTTGTATTTCAATTTGCCTAATTATTTGTCTAATAATTTATTAACCTATCAATCTATCAATCCATCTGTCTATCTATCTATCTATCTATAAGTTTATCAATCTGTTGATTTATCTATCTTTCAATATGTTAATACATCTATTAATCAATCTGTCTATCTATGAGTCTATCTTTCAATCTATCTATAAGTCTATCATTTGTATATTAATTTGTCTATCAATTTGTATACAAAATTCTTTATATCAACTTGTTTATCAATCTATCTATCAAAATTTGTTTCAATATGTCTATCAATCTATATTCCAATCTATCAATCTATCTATTTATATATTTGTCTTTTTATATATCTATTAATCAATCACTCATTCATTCTATTAATTCATCTATCTAACTTTTTGTCTATCAGTCTTTCTATCTATTTTTTATCTATTTGTAAATCTACCTATCTATCAATCTTTCTTTCTTTCTATTTGTCTATCTATTTATCTATTTATCTATCAATTATCTATATATCTATCAATCAATCTATCTATCTATCTATCAATCTATCTATCTAACTATATGTTTATCTATCTGTCTATTTATTTATCAATCAATATATCTATCTATTTGTATATCAATCTATATATCTATCTGTCTATAATCTCTCTATCTAATTATCTATATACTCTTTAGTTTATCTATCACTCTATCTATCACTATCTCTATTCTTTAATCTATTTATTAATCTGCCTATCATTTTTCTATCAATCTGCCTCTCAATCTGTATATCAATATTTCTATCAAACTGTTTATCAATTTCCTCTATCAATTTTATTTTCTATCTATCTATCTATTCTCTATCTCTCAATCAATCAATTAATCTCTATATAAATATTACTATCTATTCTTATCTGTTTGATTATTTCTATCTGTCTACTTGTCTAATTTTTTATCTGTCTATCTATTTGTCTATAAGTCTATTTGTCTAAACTATTTATCTATCTGTCTATCTGTTTATCAACCGATTTGTCTATCTATCTTTCTACCTATCTATTTGTCTATTATTTTTGTTGTCTATCTATCTATCAACCTATTTACTATGTCTATCTATCTTTATATCTTTCTATCTGTCTATCTATATGTCTATTTATCTGTCTATCTATATGTCCAATTTATCCATCTATCTATCTCTATCTATCTTTCAATCAATCTATAATCTCTCTATTTATCTATCTTTCTATCTACCTATATATTATCTAACTATATGTGTATCTTTTTATCTATCTGTTTGTCTATTTATTTGTCTATCGAATCATCCAATCAATCTATCTATTTGTCTATCTATTTGCTTTTCTATCTGTCTATCTATAGGTCTATCTATCTATCTCTTTATCTATCTATTAATTAATCTATCTATCTATATTCTATCTACCTATCTACCTACCTACAATATATATCAATCTATCTATCTCTCTATTCTTTCTAGGGGTGTAACTAGCCAAACTGAGTTGAATTAACAAAGGCTTAGGTTTAGCTCAAATATTTTGGAAGGGCTTGGATTCTGCTCGAGTTCCTTTATTTTTTTAAAATCCAAGCTCGTGTTTGAGTTCAGCTCGAGCTCATCAAGATCAAGCTCAACTCGGGTTCATTCATTTAAACCTCATTTGATTATAGATAATGCTTGTTCATATGTGAGCTTGATTATAAGCTTATTTCTAAGCTCGATAAAGAGTTCATTTGTGAGCTCATTTGCGAGCTCGTTAAGGAGTTCGTTTGTGAGCTCATTTGAGTTCATCTGTGAGCTTGTTTATGATCTTTAAAAAAATTAATAGTTTAGCATCATATACTATATCTAAAAAAATAACTAATAACCTAATACAACAAGTTTTTAATAATAACTAACATATCCAAACCAACTAAAAGTTACAACACCAATGAAATAAAAAAAACTTACAATCATCCTTAAAATTTAAAATAATGTTTAAATCTAACATATAACAACTTCAAAATAATCTATATATCTTCATCTTTCACCACGATCTCTTCCATGTATTGGCCTTGAAGCTTTCAAATAAAAGCAAACCTTGACTAGTTTATATAGGTAAAATAAACTATTCGAATAAAAAATATAATAAAGCTTAAAAGACCTACACCTCAAATAATAAGATAAATAATAAGTAACTTTGAATATTATTAATCAACAAATAATAATATACCCATGTAACCCAACCTCAACTATATGCCAAAAATTAAAGAATATACAAGAAATGAAATCAGTTCCACATTATGCCATAAAAGCAACTTTCAAGTGTGAGGTATTTGAATCTCTTTGAAGTCATCTTCATACTATTACACTGTAACAATTTATAAAAAATAAAATAAAATATTAACATTGTAAACAAAACCTAAACATGTACATAAACACAATAAAAAAGCTCAAAATATTAATATTTAATAACAGCACAAAATCAAATTTAAACTTAAATATGATAATAATTTGAGATTTACTTTTCTTTTTCACTTTATCCCATAATAAGACATGCCAATCTCACCTCATAATAATACTTAACCATGTCTTTCTCCTAAAGATGCATGATGTGGTTCAATAACTATCCCCCTACACTGAATGCTGACTCTGAAGCTACAGTTGTGATTGGAATTGATAAAACATCACATGCCATCTTTGATAACACTCAAAACTTAGAGACTTCATCTTTCACTAATCTAAGACATCAAATTTAAATTTTCACAAGATGAACACCTTCTTCTAGATATATATTTAATCAGATTTAACTTGTTTCAATTGATGATTCAAGATGTCTTATATAACTAAGAAATTAAGCCCTCACTCCACTTGTTCCCATCGTCACAGCACTAGAAGATTCATTTTGATTCTCACTTTCACCCTCTTTTTCACTACCATTTGCTTTATGACTTTCAACATAATCTCTATAAAGCATGCGCAAAGTCTCACGAATAATTATAATATGTTCAATCATATCTGATCTTGAGTAAATCATAGGAAAATGCCACACAATTAATTGTATTTTATTTCTTGGATCTAAAATGGCTACCATAGAGATCAACAAATTGCACTCACCCCCAATACTTGTCAAACTCATCTTTCATCTTCATAATCATTGAAAGCATAAAATCATTTTCAACAAGATATTTTTCATCCAACAACCTCTGATATTATAAAGCTCGGGAAAAAAAAAAACAAACAAATTTGATGTTGGATATCCAGAACCTACAATAACATGTATGATATTGCCCAATTAAAATAATAATTTTTAAAAGCATGTAAATCAAAAAATTAATTAATATTAGTCTTAAAAAATAATAATACCTAAAATAATTTTTGTAAGTTCATTAAATGTTGCAATAAATGAAAAAATTTCAGCAACTTTCATCCAATTATCCTCACTAGGCAAGAACAGCAACTTGCTTCTCTTTGTGGATATCTAGGAAAAACAACTTTGAACTCCAAGTTAGTCAACAACATAAATAATGCTGCATTCCACCGGTGCAACAATCAAAAATAAGTTTCTTTGAAGGCAACATCAATTGCTTCACAATTTCTCCAAAAATATTCAGATGACTCTCTAATTGTGTCACATGTTTAACACTTTCTTGTACCTATCTAACTATCTATCTGTCCATTTGTCTATTTATTTGTCTGTCTATGTATCTATCTATCCGTCTATTTGTTTGTTTGCATGTCTCTCTTTCTATCTATCTATCTATCTATCTACATGTATATCTATTTGAATAAATATCTATCTATCTGTGTATTTTCTTCTATATGTATATCTATCTATATCATACAATCTATCTATCTATCTATCTACATTTCTATCTATCTTAATATCTTTCTATATGTCTATCTATTTGTCTAAATATTTGTCTATCAATCCATCCATCTATCGTCTATCTATCTATCTATTAGTCTGTTTATCTATATAATCTATTTGTTTGTCTGTCTATCTATATATATATCTATCTATTTGTCTACTTGTCTCTCTAATTATCTTCCTGCCTGAATATCTATCTATCTGTCTGTGGTAAGTATGAATGTCTTCAAACTTTTGTTTATATATGTATATAAATCTATGTATCTATTAGTATGTCTGTCTATCTATCTGTCTATATATATGTCTATCTATCTATATATCTAGCTATCTATCTAATTATATAACTATCTTTATATCTTTCTATCTAACTATCTTTCTATCTTTCTATCCATCTTTTTATCTATATCTTTATCTATATATCTATTTATATATCTATCTAGCTATTTCTCTAATAATCTATCGATCTATATGTCTATCTATATGTATATCTATCATTCTATCTATAAATCAATTAATCTTTCTATATATCTTCCTATACTATATATCAATCTATTTATCTATATGTTTTGTCTATCTATCAATTTATCTAGCTATCTATATATCTATTTCTCTAATAATCTATCGATCTATTTGTCTATCTATATGTATATATCATTCTTTCGATCGATCAATCAATCTATCTATTTGGTCTATCTATCTGTCTATCATTATATCTAACAATTTGCCTATCAATTTGTCTCTCTATCAGTAATTAATCTATCAATTAATCTATCTATCAAATTATCTATCTATCTATCTAACTATCTATTTGTTATCTAAATGTCTTCCTATCTATGTATCTATTTGTCTATTAGTTTTCTGTCTTTTTGTCAGCCTGCACTGGGGTACCTGCTTAATTTTCTACCTGCCTGAGTCTAAAAATCTTTCCATTTTGTCATATCATCTATCTTTCTATCTATCTATCTGTTTGTCTATCTGGTTGTATATCATATGTCTATCTTTTAATCTCTCTATCAATCTATATTTCAATCTATATATCAATCTGTCTATCAATCTCTCTATTTATCTATCTATCTATCTATATATATCTTTCTATCTATCTATCTATTTATATCTATCTGACTATATATATATTATATATTATCTATCTATGTATTATTTATCTTTCTATCTATCTGCCTATCAATCTGTGTATCAATCTGTTTATCTATCAGTATATCAATTTGTGTATTAATCTATCTATTAAAACTATCTATATGACAATTTTTTTATTTGTCTATCTATTTTCCTATCTATTTGGTTCCTATCTATCTATTATATCTATCTATATTGTCTACCTACTTGATTGACTTTCTACCTCCCTTACTTTCTATCTATCTATATGTGTATCTATTTATCTATCTGTCTATAATTTATTGTTTGTTGTCTATCTACCTATCTTTCTATCTATATGTCTGTCTGTCTATTTGTCTATTTTAAATCTCTCTGTCTTTCTATCTATCTGTCTATCAATCTATCGTGTCTATCTATATATCTTCTTTATATCTATTTATATATATTTCTCTCTTTCTTTCAATCTATATGTCTATTTATCTATCTATTTGTCTATCTATCTTTTAATCTATCTATTTTTCTATCTTCTTATATATTTCTATATCTATCTGGCTATCAATTTGTCCATATATTTGTCTATTAAGCTGTCTATCTATCTATCTTTTTGTCTGTCTATCTATTTGTTTGTTTGTGTGTTTGTCTATCTGTCGGTCTATTGTCTACGCCGTCTCCCTGACTATCTGCCTGACGCCTATCTTTCTGTTTGTTTTTTGTGGTTGTCTTAATGTTTATCTATCTATTTATTTGTCTATTTTTTTATCTATTTGTGTGTCTATCTATTAGTGTGTCTTTCTATATGTGTGTCTATCTATCTGTCAATCTCTCTGTCTATATATCTATCCATATTTTTTTCTATTATTTGTCTATCTATTTGTCTATCTTGTTTCTATCTATCTCTGTATCTATCTATTTATATATCTATCTATATATTTATATATCTATATATCTGTTTATCTAACTATCTATCTGTCTATCTATCTATATGTCTATCTATCTATCTTTTTATCTTTTCTTATATTTATCTATCTATATATCTATTTATCTATCTATATATTTATCTATCTATGTATCTGTCTATCTATTTGTCTATATGTCTATTTATCGATTTATCTATTTATTTATTTATCTATCTATCTATCTATCTATTTATCTTTCTGTCTCTATCTATCAATGTATGTATGTATCTATCAATCTGTCAATCTATCTACTTATCTATCTTTCAATCTATCTGTTTACCTATCTGTCTATTCATCTATATATCTATCTAACCTTACTATCTATATATCTATCTATATATTTATTATCTATCTATCTATTTAGTCTATCTATAGTCTATCTATATGTTTATCTTTAAATCTATCTATCTATTTATCTATCTATTTATCTACCTATTTATTTATCTATATATCTATCCATCTATCAACCAATCTATCTATTCTATTTGTTTATATATCTATCTGTCCTCTATCTATTTATATTTTGTGTATCTATCTATCTATATGTCTATTTCACTATAATAAAATGTTATGTTTAGATATGGAAATTTAGCTAGAGAAATAATCCCTAGCTAATTAGCGAGGGGATCATCTAGAGAATAGCAAGAGATGTTTGATTTTACATAAATTACAAATTTTTGGAGAATTTGTGATGGATTAGAGTTGGAAATTTTAGATTTAAAAATGTCCCTAACTAATATTATCCTAAATTTTAACGCAAAGATTGGTGGCATTTTAGCAATGACTTAAGAGATGGATTTCCCCTAGCTAATTGTTGGATACAAAATCCCTCGTTAAATAATATTATGAATTTATTTATATGATTTATATTTAATTGCTAGTGATTATTTCTATAATGATATTTTTCACAAAATATATGAGTTAGCTATGAATATTTGTCTAGCTATTTGGGCTGGGGATAATTTCATTGTTAATCTTTAATGATTTAAATTTTTTTATATATTATTTGTTTTAATATTTTGTTGTAATTTTTTAAATTAAATATATGCCATGGTATATGGATGAGCAAACCTTGAAAAAACACATTCTTCCCATATAATTATAAAAATAAATATTATAAATAAATAATTTCAAAAATATTAAATACAAATAAAAATTTATATTAATAAAGACTAAAATAACTATTTTTATAATTATAAAATTTTAAAAAATTATCAAAATATTTTTTCATAAAATTAATAATGTAATTTAAATATTTGTATTAAATAAACATTAAATAATTAATTATATAATTAATCATTTTTAAGATATCTTAATTAATAAATGAACATACATAAAATTAATTCTAATAAAAAGCTAAAATATTAATTGTATGATTTAAATAAAAAAAAACTTATAAAAATACATGAATTAATGAATAAACAAGTAAATATTTATATTATTTAAAATAAAAATAAAATTTTATGATTATATGAATCTTTTAAAAAAATATTTACTAAAAGATTAAAAATTTATGAATTATAAAAAAAATTTTAAATTTTCATAAAATTTAAAAGAAAATAAACTTATATTTAAAGATTAATACATAGATGCTTAATTACATCAAAATAATTCTGATGATTTAAAAATAAATATGTTAGTGTAGTTATTAAAAGAATACTTCATGTTTTTTTAGGATTTCAAAAGGAGTTATTAAATTATATTTAGCCCTATAAACACTTTTGAAAATTACTACCAAACTGACCCTAAGTTGATTTGAATTCAAGCTTTATTTCACTATAAGAAAATATCAATTTAGCTAGGGAAAATTAGCTAGGGATCAATCCCTAGCTAATTTGAAAGGAATTAGCTAGAGAATAGAAAGAAATTGATGCTTCTTTATTAAAAAAAAATAGCAACAGATTAGTGATGG
>JAREIK010016121.1:0-22500 GCA_029783825.1 Sapria himalayana | reverse complement strand
TCGATTTATGATTTTAGTCACAATATGTAGTTTATAATTACTCTAAGATTCAAATTCTACCCAATTTATATTAACTATAATTTATACCATTAACAAATGTTGATATGAAGAGTTTGAGTATCTCTGTAACGTTGATGATTTTCATGCAATACAAGTGTATTCTCCTTATGACAACATTCATTAGGACACCCTTTATCCTACCGTGATAATAACATTATCTTTTTACACGCGTTAATTTTCTGTGCTCCAATATGTTTATTTTAAACAATTTAAAAAAACTAATTAATACGAGGAGTAATTATTAGTTGAATGTTGTAGCTTTTAGTTGAGTACCATAACTATTAGTTGTAACCTACTAGCTTGAATCTAAGTTCATGTTTCACAAAATTTGTTAGTAGATGTATCTTGTAATAAATAGTAATACAGAATATAAGAAAATAATGAGAAGTATTATGGAAATATATGTATCATTAATGAAATATTAATTTATAGTACTAGCGAATATATGTGAGTACTCTTTTATGTGAGTACTCTTTTATAGTTTAATATGATATAAACATATTTACTAATTTTTTTAGTCCATAACATATATTATTAAATATTATTTCATATCTTTATAAAATAAATATAAATTATTATAATTTCAATAACATCAATACAATATAATAAAAAAAAGTAACATATCATAAAAATATAGCAAAATAAATTATAAAGAACATTAATAAGGTTAAAATAAAAATAAAAATTTTAAAACTATTGAGAATTATATTGTATTTTTATATTTTTTTTCTTGAGAAACTGGGATGAGATGATTCATATAGATTAAGAATTTATAGTTTTTTTTTGTATTTATAAGTGAATTTTTATTTATTTAATAAATGATAATGTCATTTTATAAATTTTTATTGATAATATTATATTATGTGAGTTTTTATTTATTTTATTTAGTTGTTTTAATTTTTTATGGGAATACTCGATATGTAAAGTTTCATCAATCATTTTTATTCATTATGTAAAGGCATGAGTTTTAGTTATATATTATTATTATTGAGTATTATTTTTTTTATCATCTTTTTTTTTCATTTTCATATATTAATCTTCATTCTTTGCTTTATATATATATGGACATCCAGATATATGAAAGAAATTGATGATCATTAGTAGAACATCTCTTCAATATAGTAGTAGTATTAAATGGCCATTGAAAGTAATTTCTGCTCGTGGAAAATTATAGAAATATACTTTTTCTTTCCCTCTCACTCTTCTAAACATCATTGCGGCCATATTTTTAGATATTTATTGAAGTTGTATGCCTATATAAATTTTGTATAATTATATATAAATAATTGTATAACTATATAACACTCTATATAATTAAATATAACTATATTTGTAAGTATGTATACATATATGTAAATCTATATATTTATTTATAACTTTATATATTTATGTATAATTATTTGTATGAATATATCTATATATAACTATATGTTTAACTATATAAAAATATATGTAGTTATATATACTATATGTATAATAACAAATATCTATAAATAATTGTATCTTATAATATGTATTACTATAAAAGCTTTATACATAACTATATTTAAATATATAATTTACAACTTATATTTAATATACATTTGTATATATTAGTAATCAAAAATGTATTTTACTACATCTATACCTATACATAACTATAGGGATAAATATATGAAATTTTATAAATAAATATATATACATACATATATAGATATAAGTTTAACTATGCGTGTAACTATATGTATAACCACATGTATGTATACTTATATGTAAATATACTTGTTTATAACTTTGTATATATTATGTATAACTAAATATACCTTCTCATAGGATAGATATATATTATAATGATATAACTAAATGTTTAACGATATATAATTTTTTATAACTATATATATTATATGTATAATCAATTATAAATATACATAATTTTATATTATTAATGTATAACCTATATTTATATATATAATTAACAACTATATTTTATATACATTTTATATATTAGTATAAAAAATGTATTTTTGTATATCCATACCTATATATAACTAAATATATAAATATATGAAATTATATGAACAAATATATATACATACATACATAACTATAAGTTAACTATATGTGTAACTATATCTATAACTAAATGTAACTAAAATTTATAATTATATGTATAAAAACATACAACACAATGTTTAACTATATGTGTATAACATTATATAAATATTATTATAACTATAAATAACTCTATATAATAAAATATAACTTTATTTTTAATTATGTATACATATATGTATATATATATATGTAAATCTATATAATTGTTTTTCACTTTGCATACATTTATTTATATTTACTAATAACTACTTGTATGCATATATCTATATATAATTATATGTTAACCTAAATGTAACTATTTATAACTACATTTACTATATGTATCCTAACATATAATTATATATGGGATAATATTATATTGTTGCACCAACTTGAAATAAAATGGCTAAAGATATAATATCAACAATATGTAAGCATATAGCATGAGGATGTCCTTTGATCAGGCTCATATATGGTATAATACAAATAAGAGTCGTATCCTTGCCTAATCCCAGCCCTTAGGTCTCAGGCTCAAATATGAACTTATATATGACAAAATATATAATATTTTGATAGATTTATATAGAAGACATTTTATTTTCTTTTATATAATTTTTTATTCTAACACTACACACTCTATGTCTCTCTCTCCCACTCCTCCTTCATACATTAAATGTCTTTTTTTGCTTTCATTTCTTGTGCATTATCATACCAGGCACCCTTTATCTAGTATAACTGTGATATCTATTAATCTTTATCGTACTAAAATTTATTTTATCTATTAATGTAGATTCTACAAACACATTGCCTTGATATTAATGATATTTAAATTTTAACTATTCATCGGTAACTAATTTTATTTTTTTATTTGTATATTTGAAGTAATAGAATGTTTTATTTATAATAATGATTGGGCATTTTTTTGTAAATAAAACAGGGCAAAATGATCTCAGATCATAAGTAGATGTACAGAAAGGTTATTAATGGATTTTTGAATAAAGATTTTGTGACCAGGCTTGAAACATTCATCAATTTTGCATGTAATCAATTGAGATTGATGGATAGAGAAAAAAATAAGTGTCCATGTAATCATCGAAAGTGTTAGAATATCCCTTTTTGTGATGCAAATACTTTAAGATATCATTTGGCAAAATATGATTTTGTGCCAAATTATTTTGTTGGATTTATCATAAGGAATATACAATGGCTCTGAATATTGACCAAAATGAGGGTATTGAATCGTTTGCTTGTGGCGAAGAATCATTAAACACATACCATAGAATGATCATGGAAGTTGCTGGTGCTGACTTCAATATGGATTACATGGATGAACCACATAATCCTGAAGCTCAGAAGTTTTATGAAATGCTTAATGCTGTAGATAAAGAGTTGTAGCCTAGTTGCAAAAGATATTCGCAATTGTCACTTGTGGCTCGACTAATGAGCATTAAGTCAGAAAATCATATGTCTGAGAAATTATTAGATCAGGTGACAGAACTGATGAATGAGAATGTTCCGAATAATAATTTGACCACTAATAACTTTTACAACACTAAGAAGTTACAATGAGGAATGGGTCTATCACTAGAAAAAATTGATTATTATTTAAATAGATGCATGTTATATTGGGGAGGTGATAGTGATTTAATTAGTTGTAAGTTTTGTGACATCCTCGATTTAGGAAGGTACCTCGTGTTGTAGAAACGTGAAAAAAATTGAAAGTTGTCTTTAAGAAGATGTATTATTTTCCATTAATTCCTTGATTACAATGACTATATGCATTAAATGCTACAACAAAAGATATGAGATAGCATTCCAAGCATGAGGTTGAAGAAGGGGTAATGCATCATCCATCAGATTCACTTGCTTGGAAGCATTTTAATTATATACATCAAGATTTTGCAGCTGAAAGTCTAAATGTGACATGCTGGATGTTTTCTTACAGCCTCTTATTGCATAGTTAAATCATTTATGGGATGTTGGCGTGAATACATATTATATCTCAAAGAAGCAAAATTTCATTATGCAGGCATCCCTTATGTGGATGATAAGTGACTTTTCTGCATATTCAATATTGTCTGTCTGGAGTACTACAGGAGGATTCACATGCGCATATTGCATGACAAATTCTGATGCATTTACCCTCAAATTTAGTGGTAAACAATCATTGTTTGATAACCATCGTAAGTTTCTACCTATGATTCATCCATTTCTAAGAAATAGAACTACATTTAGAAAAAATAAAACTATGATGAAAGTTGCACCTACCGTTCATTCAGGAGATGAAATTATTACAGAGATTCATAGTTTGGGTTTGAAGAATGTAACTGAAAAGGATGCTACTGAAAATAATGGACCAATAGGGTGATTATTTGACTGGAGGAAATGTATTATATTTTGGGTCTTGCCCTATTGGAAGTCCAATTTAATTCGTCATAATTTAGATTTTTTGTATATTGAAAAAAATATTTTTGACAATGTTTTAAATACTATCATTAATTTAGACAGAAAGACAAGACACACTTTAAAATCAAGACAAGAGCTGAATGATTACTATCAGCATCCTAAATTGAAACTGAATGAGGAAACAAGAAAATTTCTTAAAGCTTGCTACACACTTGATAAGAAGGCAAGATAGATATTGTGTGAATGGGTTAAAAATTTAAAATTCCTTGATGGATGTGTCAAATATGGGTAGATGCATGGATATGAATAATCTTAAGTTATTTGGAATGAAAACTTATGATTGTCATGTATTTATGTAGAGATTAATACCAATTGTATTTTGTGAATTACTTCAACTAAGTGTTTGGAATGTTCTTATAGAACTAAGTTTGTTTTTTAAATAGCTAAATGCAATCATAATCAAAATATATGACATGGTGAGTCTAGAGAATGATATTCACTTATTATTTGAAAGCTTGAATGGATATTCCCACTGAGTTTTTTTTTGACTCAATGGAGCATTTTCCGGTACATTTAGCATATGAAGCAAGGATTGTAGGCCAGTACAATTTAGGTGGATGTATCCTTTTGAGAGGTAAATACATATAATTTCCTGTGTTTTATTATTTCGTACTTTATGTAATATTATAATTTAATCAAATTGAAACCTAACATTGTGGTTGTAGGTATCTTGGTAAGTTGAAATTGAATGTTAGAAACAAGGAAAAAGTTGAAGGTTCAATTTGCAATGCATATTTGGTAGAAGAAGCATCATCATTTGTTCTTATTATTTTGATGATAATGTCAATATAAAGAATAGAAATATGTCATGGAATTATGATGGTCATGTGATGGTAGAAAGAAGCAGCGAGTGTACGGAATTGGCTTTAAGGGAGTTGTATTTTATTGTAGCAATCATGCTTCTAATTCATTTGTCTCAGCAATGGTGGATGAGGCGATCAAACAACAAACATTGGAAACAAATGAACATATTATAGATATGGAGACCAAAATGAAAAAGAAGGATGAGCAGATAACTATTTGATGGAAGAAATTCAAGAAATTAAAGAAATTAAAATAGCAATGCAGTAGCATATGTCCTTTATGGAGTCACAGTTAGCAGAATTGGTACATTAGAGAGCATTCTGAGATCCAGCTTTGAATCCTCGTAGGAGAGGCTAGCATTCCCTATAAATTATGAGGATAATTGAGTATGAAAATTATTTCTGAATTGTTATTTATCTTTGTCTGTGTAACAAATAATTATGATATTTTTTTGTAGGTTTCAACTTTTTTTATTCTGGTTTGTTCTTTGCTTTTCTGATAAATCAAATTATGAATATTTGTAGGACACATTATGTGAGAAAAAAAATCTTGATTCAAAGCATTCAGACATTACCACGGTCCTTCAATGCAAGAGTCCCATATTTACCGATTTCACCTTTATCAAATAGAGGTCAAGCTTATCTTATCTTTATTATTCTAAAAACATTTTATTTTTGCACTCTCTTTATCTCTAAACATAATTGCTGGATATCTTTTGGATTTTTGTTGAAGGTATATGACAATCAACTTTAATTTGTGTTTGTTCATGCCAATAATATTTATTTTTATATATTTGTGAATATATTTTTGTGTCTCTGAATTTTTTGGGTAGAGTTTTAGCCTATTATAGGTATGTAAAAGCTTATATTCAGCAGTAGTTGTGGCAGTAGCGGAATCGATAGTGGTGGCAGTGAAAGTGGCAACTATAGCAGCTGCGCCAACAAAGTAGTAGCGGCAAATGCGACATCAGTGGCCGCAGTGGAGAAGCAGCAGCAACATCAGCTGTAGCAGCTACAGCGGTGGCTATAGTGGTCGTAGTGGCGGCGGCAGGGGCAGTAGTGGCAGCACCAGTAGCTATGGTAGCAGCAGTGGCAGTAGAAGCAGCAGCACCGGTAGTGGCAGCAGTAGCAATGGCAACAGAAGTAGTGGTAGTGGTATTGGCCGTAGCCGCGGCAGCGGCACCAATTACAGGACTGGCAGGGGTAGCGATAGCATTAGCAATGACAATAAATTGCTGTATATACATACTTATATAGTCAGTATATACATGCATTTAATACTACAGTATTTTATGTACATATATATTGAGTTTATATATGTACTCAGTATATATGTACACATAATATTATAGTTTATATGCACATATACTACAGTAATATATGTACGAGTGAAATGCTAGAATATATGTACAAATTTACCACATCAATATATATTTATCAAAACATAGTTTTATTTATTTATTTTGAGTTGATTTGGTGGTTAAATTTCGTACAGATATGGTACAACATTATTTCCTATACGAAGCTTGTATAAACAAAGACATATTTCAACAAACATGAAGCACCATGACTCAACAAGCATTTTTGTAGTTAAAGTTGGAGATCAGAGGAGCTGTGGGAGAGAAAGCAACATCAATGCATTGATAGATTATACTTTATGCACAATTAGTAGATACATTGATTAATAAGATGTAATATAATTTTATTAGTTTTTTGTTTTAGTTATTTAAAATATTATATTAGAATAAGTTATTGAATGATTTTTTAATTTAAAATTTTCATTTATAGTTTCTATTTTTATTAAATTTAATTTTAAAATATTAAATTTTTTTTAAAATTTTTGTTGAAAATGTATGTCAATCAACTGTAATTTTTGTTTGTTCATGTCTATAATAACTATTTTTATATATCTGTGAATATATTGTGTTTCTCCAAAATTTATGGTTAGAGTTTTAGCCTATTATAGGTATGCAAAAGGCTATTATCATCAGTGGTAGCCACCGCAAGCGGTGGCTGTGATGGCGGTAGTGGCGGTGGCAGTGGCGGTGGTGGCGACAGCGACGGCGATAGTAGCGGCAGTGGTAGTAATGGCAGTGGTGGTGGCAGTAGCAGCGGATGCGGCAGTGGTAGCGGATGCAACAATGGTGACAGTAGCAGTGGTATTGTCAGCGACAGCAGCAATGGCAATAGTGGCAGGAGCGGCAGCGGGGAGCAAGCAACAACAACACCAAAGAGATATATACATATGAAAAAAGTCAGTATATACATACATTTAATACTATAGTATTTTATCATACGTATATACTGAGTTTATTTGTACTTAGTTTATATGTATATATAATATTACTATTATATGTACATATATTACAGTAATATATATATGAGTGAAAAGCTAGTATATATTTACATATATACTGCAGGATTATATATGTATCAAAACGTTACTTTTTTGTTAATTTGACTAATTGTTTAATTTTTTTATAGATATGATACCGTATTGTCCTCATACAAAGCTTCTATAAGTGATGAGATTTTTTACTTGACATAATGTGCCGTGACTCTGACAGTTTGTCGTAGTATAAAAATGATGATCGGAGGATCAGAGGGAGAGAAAGCAACTTCAATGAATTGATATATTTTACTTATGTACTATCAGTAAATATATTAATGAATAAGATCAAATAAAAGTTTGTTATTTTTTTATTTCAATTATGTAAATATTGAATTTACATAAAGATTTTTAAATGATTTATTTATGTTTATTATAAATTTTTTATACTTTCAATTTTTATTCAATTTGATATAAAAATATTATATTATTTAATAAAAAAATTTTAAAAATTTTTAAATTCTGAAATTATTTTTGAACTTAATATGGCTAGGGAAAATTCCATTGATAAATTAGTAAAGGAAAAATCCCTTTCTAAATTAGCTAGGGAAATATTAAATTTAGTGACGGATATTCCATCGCTAAATTTATTTGCTAGGGACTATATCCGTCGCTAAAATTTATAGACCAGCACTTTAGCTCGGGAATCATCCGTCGTTATTTTGTTTAGTGACAGAATATCTCATTTATCTTTTCTAATTTAGCTACGAAGTTTTTCTTTTTTAGCAAGGAATTTTTCTGTCACTATCTTTTTAGCTACGGATACTTCTGTTGCTAAAATCTAGCAAGAAGCACTTTAGATAGGAAACCGATCCATCGGTAATCCATTGCTATATCTCATTTAGCGACAGAAAATGCTAATTTAGCTAGGGAATTGTCCCTAGCTATATAAGATTTTTCGTGTAGTGCAAGCGGAGGAAACCTTTCAAAGCAAAAATAATATGGCACACTTTTAGGAGTTTTCATTGACTTGAATGGTGTCAAGGACTTGGTCAATGAACAATCAAGATTATCAAATTCACCACCAGAATATTTCTTGACATCGAGTCGCATCATTCAGCATTTTGCCTCGTTAAAAAAGAGAAGTATCAGAAGTAGTTCTAAAATCAATGTTAGAAAGATCATCATAATCATTTGCAGCCATTTCTTTTCTACCAGCATAACCTAATGAAAGTAAGGCAGCCAGATGAACATGAGGAGCTGCTCCAATGGTTTGCCTGCCAATTGTTGAAGTAGTTTCGACTTGTCATAGTCTTGCAAATGTAAAGAGTGAGGATGAATCATAAATTGAAGAAATTTGGGATTGTTCGATCATTAAGAGAGAGTTGGTGAGCCAAAGATAGTCTATCATAGAAAAAGACTAATGATCAGAACGAGGTTGACTCATCTGGATATTCATGGAATTGATGTCTGTGTTTCCACTAGCACCATGAAGGGATTAATCAGCTATTTTTGCCTATTCTTTGAGAAGCATCAAGAGAGGTGCGAGGTTTGTCACTTATAGAGGCAATCTAGCTCCCATATGCTTTAACAATTTGGGATGATTATCATTGAAAGTCATTCCCTTAAAAAATCAATGCTTAGCAAGTATGGTAATTATGGTATGGCTTTGAGGGTAGACATAGAGATCAATACTCTGTGAAAGTTGTGCAACGCCAACCCTCTCATCTTTCTTGTAGCCTTCTGCAGCCTCTTTCATGCATGCCGGTTCAGAGTTTGACTCTGTTCTAAATCTCTCATTAACATCCTAACATGTCAGGAATGACAGAGACATTCTAATTCAACGAACAAAGAATGCATATCATGTTTTTGTGTAAGCAAATAATGAGCAATGAAATGTAACTCACCATGACCATGGTACACAAACATTACGCATACTTTTTTTATAAAGTAACAGAAGCAGAAAACATTAAACATAATTTTTTTATTAAGTTACATAAGCAGGAAACATTAAGCATAATTTTTTTTAAGTTACAAAAGCAGAAAACAAAATGTACATTTTATATTTAAAATCTATAAAATCCTAATTTTTTAAACAGTTAAAGAACAAAGTTTACACTAACCATTTGCTTTTTCATAAATGGTGGAGAGTTAACATCATATAAGTAATCAAGAGAGAAAACTTATCAAACTAAATAACAAACCAAAAAAAATAATTAAATAATATAGTGTAGCCAGAAAAAGTAATTAAAAATAAATACAAAAATGAGAACTAGCATTCAATGAGAAATTGAATCATGTAGTTTTTCTCGGAGATGGGTTCCTAGGTCCGATCCAACACCATGTTCTTCCCTTCAATATTAAGGATCAAGATACTCACCGGAGCCTCTAAACGTCTAACTCCAACCTCATTAGCTAACTCATTTTATTATTCTGATACACCACACTTGTGTGTCTCATTTTCCCTAATGAAGATGAATATTTTTTCACCTTTTCCAACAACTCAAACAAAGCAAAACGAGATGATGCCATTAATTGAATAAATACAAAAAATGATACACAAACTGATTATCAACTTGTTTTTTTAACAAGCTTACTAACACATAGAAATAATAGACACCTGATGTGAGGTGATAACAGAGAGAAGTAGCAAATTTAAATGAGAATCAGCGGAACAAACAACTGGACCAAAATGGAAGAAAAAGAAGGGAGCTTAGCCCGTCCATCATGCACACTTATTTTTGTAGTTGAGCAACATCACCAATATCAAAATGGCCACATTAATAAACAAATAAATACCAGCAACATGCACCACAATTGGAAGGTGGGCTACTGTAATTTGTGTTGGCTCACAGTAAAGGAAGTAATCTTGCATTCTTCTGGTCTCATATGGCTTTCCTCTTCTTGGCGCAGGCTCAAACTACATCAATTTTAAGGGCAACCTTCTAGGTTTTGTAATTTCAAACACACATATATATCCATACATCTATATCATGTTAACAATTAAAAAAATAATAAACACTCGATAATCAAAATGTCATAAAACTAAAATTCATATATAATGGACAAAAATAATTAGTGCAGCTCAAATTGAGTAATCTCATCAATAGTATCCAAAATAAAAAATCAATAAAAATAATATATTCTATCAACACATGTTCGTATATAAATCTCTATCTCCTTAAATGTCATTATATTTTACATTTTTCAAAAGACTAAATTGACTCTCTTATAAATAACAAATTATGATGGATTTACTATCAAAACTAAGAGGAGCTCAAATAGAGTGTAAGTGAGAAAAAAGTCCAAAATATTCATCAACCTCGAAATAGATCTCAATCCTTCATAGATTTTTTACTTATCTAAGTATATTAAATACAACAGTATATAAATTTATTATAAAAAAATTTATTAAACTAATTATACAGATAATATATGTAATATAAAATTAGATAATTACAAGATATTTGAACTTTTTAATGATACTCACATATCTAATAGATTCAAAATTATATCTTTGGTGAAATTGAGTTAATTTTTTATGAGCATATGTTATCTTTATTCCAAAAAAATATACAAATATACAAAAGTCTTAGATTTCAACTTTCATAGAAACGAAATATTAATTGGATTCAAATGTAATAACTTTAAGGGAAAATAATTGCATAGAATGTATCAATCTATGCTCATGGAAAAGAGATCAATAATATAAAGCTTTTCATAGGTAACAAAAAAAACTTATCTTGTAAATAAAATAATCAAGTTATTATTTTATATGAACCTCATCAAAATTATCATAAAAAATATTTATTACCAACAAATTATAATAAGAACCTATAAGAGATGATTAAAGAAAGAGGAAATCAAAATAATATCATTTTGACTACTAGATATAAAAAATTAAAATAAAAAAACTCATGTATCAATGTATAACACTTCACCAACAAGAAAGCCTTTAGTTGAACTTCATTCTCATAAAAAATACACTTGTTATTGAATAATTATATAAAATAATCACAAGTATTAAAACAAAAATAATTATCCAATACTTTTGAGTGAATGATAAGTATATCATTTATTATGACTTGTCATTCTAAATGAGATAGTGTCTCAAACAAGAGTTTAATATGGCTTCAAATGAATAGGAAAAAATATTAATAAACAAAATTAATAAATATGAATAAAAAAGTATTCCATCAAGTGGAAGATTAATACTAAAATGTATTTGTTTATTTTGGAAAATATTCAAAAGATAAGATCAAAAGAGTCAATTGAATTTACTATTTTTTAGTCATAATCAATAAAACAGTAAAAAAGCTGAGTATGTCAAGAGATCTTTCACTAAGGATCTTAGCACATGTGATATTAAATTTTCCACGGATGAGTGGAAATCTCTTGATTTGGATAACTCTATTTCTTCAAATATTAGTGAGAAGTTTAAAAAGGCATCTGAAGGATAAAGGAATCACATAATAAAAAATTCTTCAATCTCCTAAAAGCTCAATTTAACTTCTTGCAAGGTGACTAAAGTGGGTAACTATTATATAAATCATGTATTATTGGAGTACTTGATCTTTAAAGATTGTTTCATTCGACGGATTAGGGGTGAATTTTCATGAAGGGAGGGTAGATGAGAAGAAAAAGAAAAGATAAATTAATTTTCATTAATTTACGAAAACTAATATATATATATATAAGTAAGAATAAATAAATAATATAAATAAAAAAACACTAAATTAAATATAGACACTAAATTAACTTACAAAAACTAATAAATAAACACTAATTTAATTTACGAAAACTATAATATGATTAATTTTCATTAATCATATTATATATATATATGATTGAGATAGTTCACATGTCAAGTGCTCTCCTACAATGTAACAAGAAAGAAAATAAATAAATAATATAAATATAGACACTAAATTAAATCTTAACTATCTCCTTCAGAATATTGTATACATTCATTGAATATCAAAATTAGAAGATATGAAAAAAACTTACAATCATACAAGTGTATTCATGATGATGTCTACAATAATTTCACTAATTAATATATTCACTAATAACATGTCGAATTGTCTAAATATCACATTAAAATATTATCAACAATGAATTGATAAACATAACATCTCCAAAAAGTAACTAATATACAAAAACATACAAGTAACTGATAACATAACTCTTTGCATTGAAGCTAGAATCGACAATATGCCCATATACTATATCTTAGAATTGTGCTCATATTAGTGTATGTTGGAAAATCTAATATCTAACTAAAAATACTGAGTACAAATAATTTTTGATCTAGTTTGTTGTGATTTACAATTGTTTTTTTCTTTTATTTTATTTTTTTCTTGCATATGTATAAGAGCATTCAACCTATGGAATAGCATAATTCAATTAGTGCCTTATATAAGGGTTTAGCTTGTACACATTTTGTTATGCAATTTTTCAAATACTCTTCTTTTATTTTGCATTGTTTCTCAACATAGTATCAAAACCAAAATCTTATAGAATACAAATTCTTGAGTGAGTGGCTTGCATTTTCAATGTGCAGAAACATTTAATATTTTATTACAATATAACAAAAATCATTTTAGATATTATATGATAAAAAGTTGGACATATTTCTCAAATACTCTTCTTTTATTTTGAATTGTTTCTCAACATGGTATCAATACAAAAATCTTATATAATACAAATTTTTGAGTGTGTGGCTTGAATTTTGAATGTGCAACGCTTTTAATATTTTATTACAATATAACAAAAATTTATTTTGAAAGTATATGATAAAAAAGTTGGATATATTTCTCACTAAAATATAAAAATTTAGAATCTTGTTCAAATTTTAGTAAAGATCTCAACTAAGTATCAACCTAAAATTTTTTATCATCAATTATTAGTTATATATACAAAAAATATCAAAGATGAAGTGCATCCAATTATAATTATACTAAACTTAAATTATAAGGGTCTAATGCACCATTTTTTTGTAAATTATTAACATATCTTCTTAGATGACTCATCTAGTACTCCACTACTAGTTTTAAAGTTATATATTTTTAAAAATATTTATATTTGACTAGATTTTATTTCTCATTTAGTTTTTTTTTTATCATATTAGAATTTGTCCATACAATTTAAGTGTGACTATTAATACTAAATATTTTGCTTACTTGAGGAAAGACAGTAGAGAAGAAAGATTTCTCTACATCATCTAAAATATTAAGTTCATTATATAAAGATCGTACTTAGTGCACAAGCCTTCTATTTTAGCTTAAGGTCTAGGAAAAGTTCATATATCAATGTCTTACCATCAAAATTTAAAGAATACATATGATAAGTCTCGAACCCAATTCCTTGGACAAAGATGGCTTATATTGAATAAAGACATTACATCCAACAAATACATATAATATAAAAATTTCACAAATGATTAGTCATCTTAGTAATATTCACATACAAATATTTTAAATTCAAAATTCTAATAAGATTTGGTGCATTAATATTTATGCAACTACATACAAAATTTAATTCATGATATGGATCAAATGTATTATCTATAATATTTAATTAACTAAAATTTATGTTAAGTTTTACTAGGAAAGAACTACAAAACTCAAAAATACGTAAGAAAAGAAAGAATAGAGTAATTAAATTAAATAATAAAATATATATTAATCTAATGATGCATAGCATTCATTAGATAAAATATTATTAATTATTATATGTCTTTATAAGTTTAAGCAATTGAGCTTATGGATTATAAAAAATATAATATATAATACACAGAATTCTCACTTAACACATAATTTATGAGATGTTAATAACTTAATTATCTTACCCATAAAAATCAAAGAAATTTCATCTATAGGTGTCAAATGGGCGAGGTGGCCCAGTCCCGACCCAAAGCCCAGCACGACACGCTGCAGTACTATGATTGAGCCCGTGCCTGGCAGACCCTGGGTATGAGTCATGTCGTGTCGTGCCGAGGGTTTTTGGCCTACGTGACATGCCAGGCACTTGGGCACGACATAGATGATCATGCACCAAGCGATGCCTGACATGGGGACGGTTGCACGACAGCACAGTGGAAGAACCCCTAATTTTGTAAAAATTCGACCGACCTGACCTGAACCAACCAACCAGAACCTAGGCAATTTTTGGGCCGCGAGCACATGTCGGGCTTGCCCTCCAAAAACCCGTGCCATGCTTGGCACATCACACCAACCCGGTTGGGCTCGAAAATTTCATCTAATTAGTATCAAACAAGATACCTATAGCTTTTAAACAAAGATATATATTTTTCATCTTAAAAAAATATTTTGTTACCTACAAAAACACACAACCACTATTGTATGATATAATTGTTGTTTTCTAATTTATATTAAACATGCTTAGTGATGAATTAGCCATTTTAACAAATTAATTGGGTCATTTTATTAGGTCCTGAGTCATGAGTGCCCAAAAACAACTTATGCCTAGGACGTAAGTAGCTATGCACATGCCACATTGTCATGAGTAACAAGTCACAATTGTTTGACCATGATCCTAGTACAAACTATGATTGGGAAAGAGTAATAGGTCACAAGTAGCACATTGGGTTAGCCCACACGCAACCACAAATGGCATAGGCTCAATAAAACCCACAATTTTATGCCATACAAGACAATGCCATCTTGAACTAGTTAGACACTCATACCCATGATAAAATGCTCATAAGTCTGCCCTAAGGACTGTGTCACTACATCAAAACTATAGACGTGTGATACATGACCCGACATCCACAGTCAATGACAAATGGTGAAAATATATAGAATCTATGATTAATCAAAGGTACTATATTACACCATATATTTTTTTATTATTTATGTAATACACGAATACAAGAATACATAAAAATTATATTGGAGCATTTCTTTTTACTATGATCATCCTCTTCCTCATAACTTAAGCACAAACATGAATCCAAACAAAAATTAATCTCAACAATTCTCATATAATGATTTATATCTAACCTGAAAATAATAAAAGTGAAGGAAAAATCAACATATGCTTACCTTGCAATCCAAATCAGTTACCACAAACTATCCTAGTGGTAAAGTAGCATTCCTTTGGCTCTCAGGGAAACATGACCTATTTATCAAAAAAACCATTAGAGAATTATTAGAAGCAAATTTAAATATC
Source organism: Sapria himalayana (assembly GCA_029783825.1). Taxonomy (NCBI): domain Eukaryota; kingdom Viridiplantae; phylum Streptophyta; class Magnoliopsida; order Malpighiales; family Rafflesiaceae; genus Sapria; species Sapria himalayana. The sequence continues at coordinate 6,576 of JAREIK010016121.1, read as the reverse complement.
AAAATAATAGTAAATCAAAGTAAATTCAGATGGTAACTTTTGATAATGATATAAAAATATAATTTGATCAGATACATAATGAAAAGAGATTCAATTTTCCACAAAATGCTACAAATGGAAGGACCTGAGCAAACCGATAACAAGCTACAATGTCCCAACAGACAGAACTTCTTTCTTAATGTTTGGAGATGAATGAATCAAATTTCCATTCACACCTACCTACAACAACAAAATAATTGGTCCAAATAAGAAAATAAAGGCCAAGATCAAAATTTCAGATTAGTGATAACTAAAAAATTAATTGAGATGTCAATTTTTAAGTAAAGTAATGTTCTACATAATGTATAGCAGCATCTTCTGAGCACAACATTAAGATGATTGTGGGATGAGCATTGCACTCGACAATCTGAAAAGTCAAAAAAATGCATTATTTTCTCATGACAAAGTAAATGATAAAAAATCAACAATCAAAATAAGAAACATTACCTGATTTTTATTCTCGTCATTCTTGAAAGCTAAGATTCATAGTGCCCCTTCAGATGCCCTTTACACTTTAACGTCAAAGAAATCCAACAATTCAACTAGAGGTGGTATCCTAACATTCATCCTAAAAAATAACTCATTAATAGAAAACATTGTGCACATTGCCAAAACCAATTGCATTAAAAATAGAAAGCTAATATGAGTTTTGATGTTGCTATTCTCACGGGCAAGGTTGGTGATTGCATCAGCTGCCCATCTTTGGATGCTATTCACTGCCCAAGAAGTAGATCCATCTCGGTGTAGGTGGCAAAGCACCTGAATCAATAAAATGCTGCTAATGTTCTGGCTGTTCCACAAACAATGGTAAAAGTTCATGAGTGTAACATGTAAACACAACACAAACAATAGGCAGCAATGGAATGCTGTAATAGCTTACAAATCAAACAACTAAAGCCATATAATGTGTGAGACACTTCATTGTTCATTGATTTTGAACTCAAGAGTTACTCAATAATTTTATTGAACCCATTCTTAACTAATATTACCATATTAATATTACAGAAAAATAAACAATATATTAATTAATACTAATTATTATAGTTTATAATAATATCTTTTCTGTTTTTTACTTATTTTATTATTTTTATGTTATTATTGATGGAAGCACATAACATCTAGACTGCTTCAATTCATTGGCCCATTATATTATATGAGAGGATTGCTTGTAATTTGTTTACTAAGTGTTTTTCATCAAGTTTTATGTTTGGCATAAAATTATGCATAGTATCAAAGCCAAAACTCTAAGTAAATCAAACCTTGAGTCATGTAAGGGTTCAAAATCCTAAAAAATGAGAGAACATACATTGTGCCAACACAGGGGACATGGGCGTACATGTTGTAGTAATGCCCCATATACTATCATCACATACTGTATGAGATGAGCATCTACTCCATAAAGAGGATGTTGCATGGTTATGCATGATAAGAGAGTTTGTGCATGGTAGTAGGTACCTCAATTGCACATTAGGCATTGTAGTCGTGGAGTATTGTTTTTTGTTGACAGCGTGCATGGTAATATGGCACAACAGTAGGCACTTCAATTATATAATTTCAATACTAAAATTTACCGAATTATTGATCAATTTTTTGGTCACTAATTCTGATTTTTTGGTCGGTATATCAAATAGCAATCATTTACCGTCCAAAATCATTGGTCGTAATTTTGCTCATCGCTAAATTTTTTAACGATAAAAAATCAGTCAATCGGTAAATTATCGTCCATTTATCAATCTTCAACCAACAAACATTTATCGACAATATTCCTACAATGTTCTAAACAAATTAATTAGGTCAAAACATGGTCTCTAAATTGTCGGTAATTAATGACCATTTACAGACCATTCACCGACAAATAATTACCGACCATTTAGAGACCATGTTTTGACCTAATTAATTTGGTTAGAAAATTGTAGGAATATTGTCGGTAATAACTGATTATTTTGAGGCTAATTACCGACAACCAATATCCGATGATATTTCGACTATTTTCTGACCAAAAATATTAGGTTGGTAAATGGTCTCCAAATGGTCGATAATTACCAATAATTTATAGACCATTTACTGACAAATAATTTTCGACTATATTCCAACCATTTTCTGACAAAAAGCATTAAATCAGTAAATGGTCATAAAATGGTCGGTAATAACTGAAAAAAATTGTGACAAAAAATTGACCAAAAATCTTTTAAAATTATTGGTAGGTAATTGATTTCCAAAAATATTACCGACCATTTGATAATCTTTTACCAACCATTAATATTAAAAAATTGTGGTTGGTTTTGGCCACAATTTGGTCGATAATTACTGACCATATTTTTTTTTGTAGTTTTTCTGTGTATGCTGCAGAAACTGGAATAAATAATACATAAAAACATCCAATTAACTTCCAGTTTTGATGTAGTTGCTACAGAAACATATACAGATAACATGACAAAAAAATCCAATTAACTCCAGCAAACAACTATATATACTATATATATATATTAAAAACATCAAGAGAAAATAAAAAAAATTAAATCAAAAATCAAAGTTTAAGGCATTGAAAAAAAATGTGTGCAATACACTCAATCATCCAACCTAGTATAATAATTGTTATGCTGTGACATTTCTGGTCCACACGGTAAGATGTCAGTACTAGGGTAGAGCTTTTTGCTGCTGCTAGTCCTGATGCGGGTCTACAGGTGCTACTGTAGGTGATGGAGTAGTTGCGGTAGCTGGAGAATTACACTGAATAATCTGAGGTAGATCATTAGTCTTGAACTATAGTCCTCCTTCCGAAAACATCTTTGTAAGCCAGTAAAAATGCATACACAACTCATCCCTATCATTCTCATAGTCAATCATGCGTCACTCGGTATCGACCAACTGAAATAGTATCGAATTTTGCATCACATCCTGAAATTCCATCTTCGAGAACAAATTCGAAACTGGTCCTGAAAATTTAGCTTCATAGTCTAGTTTTTTTTGCAAGTAGAATGATGATGTCGCTGAACCAATGCCATAGACGGGGATCTTCTCCTTGCCATCAACAGCCACATACAAATTCTGATTCGTATCAACTGGTGGAGCTGATGAATGAGAACTACCTATTGCACCATCACATGAACTTGAAGTAGACTAGGAATACGCTTGAGTCACAACAACTAATATTTCCTATTATCTCGCCTAATAAAAATCTACGAAAAGTATTTCAATTTATATTCAAACAAAAAAATAGAAAAATTAATTTTTTTAATATAAACTTACAATTGCTGCATGAGATCTCTGATCAATGAAAGATTGATCATCATGATTATTCGTGTGCATGTATCTGAATAAGCGAGGAGCATTGGACTTCTTACCCTTTTTGCATGTCTATAATTACACACAATACATACGTTAATTATATTGAAAAAAGATTCCTTATGAGAAATGAAATGTAGGCATAATTGAACACAATTCACAAAGTAATAAACATATATAGTATAAATTATAAATAATACCAATGCTCATTCATGATCAAGCATAGAGCGAGATCTATAAGTTTGTGTAGGCATGCCACTACCCTTTCTAGCCCGCTCTGAGCGACAATTGCCGCTTTGTTTATCACACCTCTTCCTATAATCCAAATCTTCCAAACTGCTCCTCCACTCCGTGAAAACATGATCTGGGACGCTCGAATCTTTTTCTTTCTTCTTCAACCATTTTATCTTTGATCTCATACATGGTGTCTTTATACCAACTGCCAACATATTTGTAGAATACACTTTTGACCGCCTCCTTTGGCTGTGTCTACCTGTAAACTTTCTGCATCCATAAATAAATAATTTTTAATCAATGAACAAAAGAATAAATAAAATATGTAAAATTTTTAGGTAGTAATATTTACTTTAAATTCTTTCCAAATCATTAATTGGTCTCTATGTTTGAGTGACTTCCAATTATGTCCATTATGTTAAAAGGACTTCCAGAAAATTGTCTTCTGAACCCTAGAAATGGAACAAGATGGCTCTAACATAGCCATGCAACAAAAAATTTATTAACAAGTAAGAAATAAATTAAAAAATTGATAAATAATTTGTTAAGTTTTATATCTTACGGATTATCAATTGACTGAACAAATTGAGCAATAGAGAGTATCTCGTCAGTATGGTGCTCTAAGGAAAACTCTCCAACATCTCCATCCTCTCCCTTCTCTCTCTGCAATGTCTTTTGATCATTTATCAAAATCTCAGGACCATTATGTGGATCAGTCAGATGATGCTGCTGCTATGGTACATTCATAACCTTCTCTGTCTGCTATGGCATCTCATCCACCCATGCCCTTCTACCACTTTCAAGCATACCCGAGGCTGTGCTGCCTATTCCATAACTCGTACGACCTTGCGACCTGCTGCCTCTACCTCATCCACGTGCCATATCTATAAAAAATACATAAGGCAATGAAACTAAACAAAAATGATTAATAATTAAAATAACATAAAACATACTGCCTACTCATTCTCATCAGAATTATCCAAATCTAGTTTGTCTTATTCTTCATAGTAGTAGCATCATTTTCAAACTCATCTTCATCACTCATTTATTTTTCATAATAAATTAAATTTTCATCAATATCTACATCTCCACAAGTATACATCTCAAAAGATGCGACTAAAAGGACGTCTTCATCCCCCACCACATCTTCGATTATAACAACAATACCAACATGGTTGAACCTCAGGGCAATTCATTAGGACATATAGATGAACTATAGTATATTAATAGTCTGTTAGATACCATATTCCTTCAGCACCAATTGCTTTACTTGGATGCTTGAAAATTTCAAACATATCATTATCCACATTGCCATAAAGATAAACTTCATTCCACTCTTCCTCAAGTGGAAAAGTTAGATCTCATTCTTTGTAATAGAATGATGTGAATTTAGCAGTCTCATCCATAATATAACCTATTGATATAGAACCCTCTACCTGAGTCTTATTTATTATTTTATGCTTTATTTTCCTATAGTATCTACAAAAAGATTATAAAAAATTACAAGTCATTTTTGTGTATATAAAAATATATAAGAAAAGAATTTATTTAGTGAATTAATATTACCTTTCTAGAGGATACATCCAATGATAATGGACAGGACCATCAATCCTAGCTTCATAAGCAAAGAGTACTGGAAGTTGTTCGATTGAGTCGGATAAACTAGGATGAAAGATTTTTTCAAGATTGCATAAGATAATAGGATTTTGTTCATCCAAATTCCCTCACTAAAAGAAAAATATCATATAGCAAGGGACAATTCCCTAGCTAAATGGACATTTTTCATCACTAAATGGGATATAAAGATGGAATTAACAATAGATGAATTTTCTATCTAAAGTTCTCATTGCTAAAATTTAGCTAGGGAAAGTGTCCTTAGCTAAAAATTTAGCAACGGAAAAACCCTAGCTAAAAAAAATAATTTTTCTAGCTAAATTAGCAAGATAAATGAGATTTTCCATTGCTAAATAGATATAACGACAGAAATATTCACAAGCTAAAGTGCTCATCGTTAAATACTAGCAATAGAAATAGTCCCTAGCTAAATAAATTTTGCGACAGAAAATTCCCTTATTAAAATAAAGATATCCCTAGCATAATTAGATAATAAAAATTTCCTAGCTAATTTAGCTAGTAATTTTTCCATTGCAAATTTAGCATGGGATTTTTCCCTAGCTAAATTAGATAAAGAATTTTCCCTAGCTTTTTTTAATTCAAAACTATTTTCAGAATTTAATTTATTTTAAAATTTTTTAATTAAATAATTTAATATTTTTAAAATAATTTGAATAAAAATAGAAACTATAAATGATAATTTATAATTAACACAAAATAAAATCATTTAATAAATATTCTAATACAATATTTTACATAATTAAACAAAAAAATAATAAAATTTTATTACATCTTATTCGTCAATGTATCTACCGATAGTGCATAAAGTATAATCTATCCATTCATTGATGTTGCTTTCTTTCCCTCTGCTCCTTCGATCACCATTTTTCTACTGCGACAAAGCTGTTAGAGTCACGACACATCATGTCTAGTGAAAATCCCATCACTTATACAAGCTTTGTATGGGGAATAATATGGTACCATATCTGTAAGTTTAAACAACTCAATCAAATCAAAATAAAAAAATATATATTTTGATAAATATATAATTCTACAGTATATATGTAAATATATACTAGTATTCACTCGTACATATATTATTGTAGTATATGTACATACAAACTATAGTATTATGTGTACATATATACTGAGTACAAATATACTCAGTATAAGGTAAATAAAATACGTAGTATATACCTACGTATATATCATATTGTTGCTATAGCTATTGCTACTACTACTGTCGTTGCCCCTGCCACTCTATCCACTGCTCCCACTACTACTACTACCACTATCACACTTTCCACCGCTGCCGCTGCCACTGCTGCTGCTGCTGTCGCTGTCGCCGCTATACTACTGCTGCCACTGACGCCACTATTACCGCCGATTACCGCTGCTGCCACC
>JAREIK010016120.1:0-20326 GCA_029783825.1 Sapria himalayana | reverse complement strand
CATATTAGATTGATAACTATATAGATAGAACTATATTCAATGAGATAGATAGATAGGTACATATTTATATAACTATATAGATAAACATATAGATAGATAGATTATAGACAGATAGATAAATAGATATACATAGATTGGTATAAATTTTGATAGGTTTATATATATATAGGAGATAGATAGATAACTAGATAAGAAGATAGATAGATAGCAAGATATATAAATAACTAGATAGATTGATAGAATGATACTTCGATAGAAGATAGATAGTTAGATATATATATATATATATATATATATATATAGGAAGACATATATAGATAGATAATAGACATACAAATAGAATATAGAAATATATATATATACTATATAAAGAAATACAAATAAATAGATAACATTAATAGATAGATAGATAGATACATAGAAACTAGATAATAGATAGATTGATAGATAAGGAAAAGGTAGATAGGAGATATATAGATAGATATTAAATAGATAGAAAGAGTTATATGTTAGATTGATATATAGAAATATACATATAAAATAGATATATATATATATTATATATAGTAGAAAAGATAGATAGATAAACAGACAGATATATATATATATATAGACAGACAGACAGATAAATAGTTAGATAGAATAAAAATAAGATAGAAAATTGATAGGAAATAGCTATAGAGGTAGATAGATAGATAGATATATAGAAAAAAATAAGAATGAAATAAAAAAGAACGATAGATAGATATAGATAGAATGTAGAGAAATATATAAATATATAGATAAACATGTAGATAGACCTACAAATTGACGGATAGATAGAAATATATATATACATATTAGATAGACAACAAGATAGATAGACATATATACATTAGACTGATAGATAGGTAGCTAGGTAGAGGTTTATACATATATAGATAAACACATAGATAGATATATAGATAGATAGACAGATAGATAGGTAGGTAGGTAAAGGGTTATACGTCTATATAGATAAACATAAAGATATATATATATATATATATATATAGACAGATAGATAAATAGATGGATAGAAATATAGGTATATAGATAGGTAGAAATGCAGATAGGTTTATATATATATAGTAGAAAGATTGATAACTAGATAAAAATAGATAGATAGTAGATAATTATAAATAGATAGATAACTAGATAGATTGATAGAAATATATTAGAGAGAGAGAGATATATATATATATTATATATATATATATATCTATGTAGACATATAAATACGAGAGATAGATAGACATACAAATAGATTGATATAAAGATAGAAAGATAGATATATAAGAAAGACAGATAAATAGACAAACATATAGATATATAGATACAAAGATACATAGATAGATTGATAAATAGCTAGATTGATAGTTAGGGATACATGTATATAGATTGATAGAAATAGATAGAAATAGACAGAAGATATATATATATAAATACATATATAGAAATATACATAGATATTATTATATATATATAGTGGATAGATAGATAGACAGATAGATAAATAGATAGACAGACAGATAAATAGTTAGATAGATAGATAAATATATAGATAGACAAATGATAGATAAATAGATATATAGGTAGATAGATAGATATATAGATAGAAATAAATGAAAAAAAGAAAGAAAGATAGATAGATATAGATAGATATAAGGTAGATATATATAGATAGAAGATTAATAGATATATAGATCGATCGATCGATAGATAGATATATAAATAGATAGACAAGTAGATTGCCCTACAAATAGGCGGATAGATATAAAATATATATACATATTAGATAGACAACTAGATAGATGGACATATATAATTAGACAGATATACAGATAGATAGGTATAGATTTATCCAACTATATAGATAAACATATCAATAGAAAGAAAGATATATAGAAGATAGATAAATAGATAGATAGAAAGATAGGTAGATAGATTGGTAGAAATGTAGATAGGATTATGATACAGCTCTCTATCTATCTATCTATTTGTCTTTCTATCTGTCGATATTTTTATATATCTATATGTAATCTATCTATCTCTCTATTTATCTATCTATCTATCTATCTACCTTTCTAACTATTTGTCTATAAATTTGTTTATCAATCTATCTATGTATCTATGCATCTATCTTTCTATCTATATATCATGTCTATTTGTCTATCTATTTGTTTATCTACCTATCTACATATCTTTCTATCTAACTATTTATCTATCTATTTATCTATATATCTATTTATTTATTTATCAATCTAATTTGTCTATATATCTTCTTCTTATTATCTATATATATATTTATATATCTATCAATCTATCTATCTGATAGTCTATTAATTTATCTATTTAACTATCATTGTATCTATCTATCTATCTAAGTGTCTTTCTATCTATCTTTCTATCTATCTATTTATTCTTCTATCTATATATCTATATAGATCTTTATCAATTTGTCTAAAATATGTGTATACACTTTGTCTATATAGCTATTTATCTATCTTTCTATCTTTTCGTAATTCAATCTATCTATAAATATATCTAGTAATCTATCTATCTACAGGTCTAATCAATCTTTAAATCAATCTATCTCGTAATCTATCTATCAAAATTTTTACTATATCTATCTATCTATTTTTTTATCAATATATCTTTCTATATATTTGTCTGTCTGTTTATCTATTTGTTTATCTATATGTCTATCTAGCTGTCTTCTATCCTATTTATCTATCTGTTATTCTAATTACATCTATCTATCTATCTAGTTCTATCTATAAATCTAATAATCTATCTGTGAATATCTATCTGTTTTACAATCTCTTTGTCAATCTATCGGGGATCAATCTATATATTTACATATAATATATATTATATCTATCTATCAATCAAACAATCAATCAATCTAGATCTATCTATTTGTCCTAACTATCTGTCTATCTATTCCTATCTTATCAATCTATTTATCTATTAGTCAATCAATACATCAATCTAACTATTAATCAATCAATCATCTATCTTTCCTATTATCTATCTATCTATCGATTTATATGTCTATCTATCTATCTATATATATATATTTATCTGCCTATCTAAATAAGCTATCTAACTATCTAACTATCTATGTATCGTATCTTTATATCTATCTATCTATCCATCCATCCATCTATCTATCTATCAATATATGTTTTTCTATTTGTCTATCTTTTCCTTTGTCTATCTTTCATTCTATCTCTCTATCATTGTTCTATAAATCACTCTATCAATCTATAGATCAAACTCTTTATTAATATATCAATCAATCAACTATCTGTCTACCAATCAATCAATCTATCAATCTATCTTTTTATTTCACTGTCTATTTATCTATCTATATAATCAATCTCGTCTATTAATCTATCTATTAATCTATTAATAATCAATATATCTATCCATCTATTATTTCTTTATTATCTGACTATCTATCAGTATATAGATCTATCAGTCTATCTATCTATCTGTTAGTCTTTATATATATCTATTTATAAATCAATTTGTATATCTATCTATTTGTCTGTCAATCGATCAATCAATCATTATATCTATCTGTCTAGTTATCTCTCAATCAATTAATCAATCAATCTAATCTATCACTTATATTCTATCTATCTATCTGTTTGTTTGTTATTTGTCTATCAATCTATATATGTATTTCTCTATCTTTCTATTTATATATCTATCTATTTGTCTATCAATCTATCTTTATATCTATCTATCTTTCAATATGTATGTCTGTCTATCTATCTACCTATCGATTTGTCAATCAATATATTGATCTATATGTCTATTTTATGTCTTTCTATTTATCTACCTATCTATCTATCTAGTTTTCTTTCTTTCTCTGTATCTATCTATATATCTATAATGTCTATCTATTTGTCTATCTATCTATCATTTATTTATCTATCTGTCTATCTATTTATCTTCTAACGATCTTTCTGTCTATCTATCTGACTATCTATCTATCTATATTTCTAACAATCTCTCTGTAAATCTAACTAGCAATCTATGTATCAATCTATCTATTAATCTATCTATCATTCTATATATCTATTTGTCTTTCAAACCTATCTACATATCTATCTGTCAATCTATCTGGCTACCTATCTATCTATTAATATGTCTATCTAGCTATTTATCTATCTATCTATCGTATTATCTATTGTGTCTAATCTATCTATCTATTTGTCATCTATCTATCTTTCTAATCTATTTATGTATCTATATGTCATTATGTTTCTTTATCTCTTTGTCTATTTATCTGTATATCTGTCTATCTATATTGAGCTCTATCATCTATATCTTATCTATCTATCTTTGTATCTATCTTTCTATCAATTTTCTATCTTTCTGTCGATATATCTATCTATCTACTAGTCTATCATTTGTTTATAATCTATCTATCAATTCAATCTATCATTCTATATATCAATCTTTTTAAAAATCAATCTATCAATCTATATATCTGTCTATCTATCTGTGTATCTATCTATCTACTTATCTATCTATCAATTTGTCTGTCTATGTTTCTATCAATCTATCAATAAAATCTTCTATCATCTATCTTTCTATGTAAGTATATATCTATATATCTATTTTTCTATCTATTTGTCTATCTAACTATTATCTATAGATTTATCTATCATTTTATCTCTCTATCTATCACTCTTTATATATATATCTAACTATCTATCTATCGGTCAATCTTTCTATTTGTCTATCTATCTATTTGTCAATTCTATCTATCATTCTATCTGTCATTCTATCTATCTTATATGTATCTTTTATATATCTTTCTATCTATTTGTCTATCTATTTGTCTATCTATCTATCTAACTATCTATCTATATATCAATCTATCTATTTGTTTATCTATTTGTCTATCTTTCTATCTAATAGTCTATCTATCTATATATTAATTTGTCTATCTGTCTATCTCACTATTTATATATCTTCTAACTATCTATTTATCTTTTTGTCTAACTATTTGTCTATCACTCTGTCTATCTATATGTCCTATCTATCTTTTTATCTATTTCTCTATTTATCTATATATTTAATAATCGGTCTATCTGTCTGTCTGTTTTTCTATTGACCTATCTATCTATCTACCTATCTATTTCGTCTATATATATGTTTATCTATCTTTCTATCTTTCTATCTTTCAATTTTTCTATCTGTCTGTCTATCTATCTCTTTATCTATTTGTATATCTATATGTCTATCTATGTGTTTATCTATCTTTCTATCAATCTATCTATCAATAATCAATCTGTCTATCAATCTGTCTATCAATCTGTCTATCAATCTTTCTATCAATCTGTCTATCAATCAATCTATCTATATGTCTATCTATCTATCTTTTTAACTTTCAATCTATCTATCTATATATCTATTTTTCTATCTATCTATCTATCTATCTATCAATGTATTTGTCTATCTAACTATATAACTATATGCATTACAAGAAAATATTGATTTATCTAGGGAAATTTGGCTAGGGATAAAATCCCTCCCTAATTATCGTGAGATTAGCTAAGGAATAACAAATAATTTTTGATTTTACATTAAATTAAAATTTTGCAAATGATTAGTGATGGATTAGTAATAGAAATGTTCTATTGAAAATTTTTTTGCTAATATTTTCGTAGATTTCTACACAAAAAAGCACCTAATTTAGCTATGGTATATTTCTATCTAATTAGATTGAGACTAAATCTATCGCTAAATAATTATCTGAATTTTTTTTATTTTTTTTATTTTATTGCAAGTAATTATTCCTTAAATTATATTTTTCACAAAATATATCTATTTAGCTAGGGATTTTCCCTAACTATTTGGGCTGAGGATAATTTTCATCATTATTATTTAATGCTTTAATTTTTTTTATATATTATTTATTTTAATTTTTAATTTAATTTTGTATATTAAAGATATGTATTCATTGGTCTATTGATGATCGATCCTTGAAAGTCACATTCTCTTTGTATAATTATAAAAATAGATTTTTATAAACAAATAATTTAAAAAATATATAAATACAAAAAATTTAATTATAATAAAGACTACAATACTATAAATAAAGAATATAATAACTATTAATAAAGATATTAATAACATTAAATTTTTAATTGTATAATATTTAAAATTTTTAAAGATATTTTAAAAACTAAATGATCATATATTAAAATTTCTACTATTAAAAAGATTAAATAATTATTAATAATAAAATATAATAATTAACGAAAAAACTAATAAATATTAATATTATTTTAACTATAAAAAATATTTTTATGCCTAAAAGAAATTTTTTAAAAAATAATTACTAACAAATTTAAAAATTTTAAATTATAAAAAAAATTACTAATTTTTCATAATATTTAAATGAAAATAAATTGATATTTAAAGATATATACAGAGATATTCACCCCTATTGAAATTTATAAGAACTAAATAATTGAGTTAAATTTATCTCTAAAGTACCCCCAATCTGAGTTGATCTTTAGAGCCAAAAACATTTTTTATCACTAAAGATTAGTAGGACTAGGTACAGAAATGTCTTGCCACACAGGAGGGTCAACGTCGAGCATTGAGCATGCTCGATATTTGGTACAATTTTAAAATTTAAAACATTTATATATTTAGTGGTTATCCTAATAGTCCAAATAAATCAAATCTGTACATGGTTTTATTAATTTTGTTAAATTAATTTAATATTTGTTATTTTTTAACTTAATAAATACATACTATAGGCTGGAGAATTTGGTCGTGATCCTAATTTTTATGAGATTTTCAGGAAGATGCATGTAAAGAAAGCGGATTGTCAGTTTGTTGACAAAAGTCTCAGATGAATATCTAGAATAGTATTTTTCTCTATTTTATCACAAGAACTCATGGAGGAAAGTGTGACAGTTGCTTCTTAGCATGTTGAGGGTTATATGGATCTTCAACCAATTGACTTTGATCCTATCTATTAGAGACCATAGAAGGTCATAAGAAGCAGTGAGTGTACGGCATCGGCTTGAAGGGACTGACATTTTTTTGTAGCAATCATGATTCTAATTCAATTGTCACAACAATGGTGGATGAGGTGGTCGAACAACAAGTAATGGAAACAAATAAAAGTTTTCAAGTTATGGAGACCATAATGAAAGAGAAGGATGAGCAAATATCTCATTTGAAAGAAGAAATGGATAAAATAAAAGAAGAGATATATGAGCAGATTAATCATTTGAAGGAAAAAATGCAATAAATTAAGAAATGAATGATGAGATGAAAGAAATGAATGATGAGATGAAAAAATGAATGATGAGATGAAAGAAATTAAAAATTTAATACAATAGCAGGTGTACAATATGGAGTCACAATTAGCGGCATTGATGCAACAAATAGCATTTCCAGATCCAACTGCAAAACTATATAGGAGAGGCTGGCATAATGTACCAACTAATAGTTAGGATGATTTTGTATCAGAATTATTTCTGAATAATTTTGATTTTTGTCTATGTATAGCTAAACAAGATGAGCTTTTTTTAGAGGTATCATTTTTCTTTATTCTGGTTTTGTTCTTTGCTTTTCCGATTAACCTAATCATGAATCTTTGTAGGACATTTGATGTGAGAGGCATAAAAAATTCTGGTTCAAATCCTTAAGACATTGCCACGGTCCTTCCTATGGATGGGTCCTTTCTATACTAATCTCAGCTAGATCAAAAAAGGCTGAGCTTCTATTATCTTTAATATTACTAAAACATTTTATTTTTGCACACACTCTCTCTCTAAATATCATTGCTAGCCATCTTTAGATATTTTTTGAAGTTGTATGACTATTAACTCAGATTCATGTTTGTTCATGTCTATAATTACTATTTTTATATATCTATGAATATGTTTGTGTGTACCCAAATATTTTTGGTAGAGTTTTAGCCTATTATAAATATATAAAAGGCTTGGATGGTCCTCCTGGTTCTTGGAATAGCACGTTAGCTTCTAAAGTTGTGAGATGAACACAAAAATTCTAGTCCCACGCAGAAATAAGAGTGTTCTTAATACTCTTATTTCATGCAGCTCTACATTGTCACTGTTTAGAACTACGACTACTTTTTATTGGTCATCAATGGAATTAAACTATTGAATTGTTAATTACCATAATGATTGCTAATGAAATTCAAATAAATGTGTTCATTCAACTTGTATTCCCCCTCTTGCATGTTCGTAGTGTCCGGGATGACAACAAGCTGAACATGAGGAACTATGGCTATCAATGGGGTTGTGGTGGGTACCAATATGCATGCTGTATAACTAGCCATCGATGTATCCCCTGCCGATGAGCATGAAATGAAGAGGAGTGAGAATAGTTGAGAGGATGGTGAGTCAAGGTGCCTTGCTATATGAAGTTTGCAAATTTTGTAGCCATTTGCTTTTTTTTTATATCTGGAAGACAAAACATCTAATTTTTGATGTTTTGTTCCTCTTTTTTTCTTTGCACGTGTATTGTTTTTATAGAGTGCAAAATGTTTTTATGGAGTGCATATTGAATTGTTCTGTAGTTACGTTGATGCATACAATGAAGTGACGACCCTTACTTCAAACCAAGTGAGGAACCATATGGCAGCAGAAACTACAAGGTTGATGGACTAATACAATGAAGCTAAGCAATCAAAATCATTGGTGCAAGCACGCGGAGAGGGGAAGAAACAATCTAAGAAAACCACATGGGAGCATGGTGATGCAGGGCGTGGCGGGGCAGAGCAACCCCCTTATAGGCCTTGGGAGCAAGAGAGAGTTCTGGTTGTGGGGAGGCAATGTGCAAACTTTGATACGCCAAGCCTAGCTCGTGGCTTGTCTTCCAAGTTTTCCACAAAGAGTTTTTAGATATATTTTCAAAAATTTAAATAATATTCACATTTCTTATTAATGTTAATAGTGTTGTTTTGTGCATTCTTTGTGAAGTAAAAATGGGATAATACTTTACCAGCTTTTCTATATCTATATCTATACCTGCTGTTCTATATCTATAAGACATCCATATATATTGAAGTATATATGTATATATACTATAGTATATATGTACATATATACTCTAGTATATATGTGCATATATACTTAGTATATGTACATATACACTATAATATTATATGTACATATATACTATATATAACTATCTTATTGATGAGTATGATGTTTGTGATATTGCTTATGTTTTGCTGGGTGCCATGTTCTCTACTTTATCAATTGATACGTTGTTCTATTGATAGCTTTTGGGAAAAGAATTAGCATGTCTTGCACATTGAGGCATGCCTAGCACACATAGGTACACTTCGAGAGTGTAATAGAGACTATTCATTTTTGAGTTGCCCTAATTAAAATAACATGTTATATAATAGCATTGTTTGTATGAGGTTATTCAGCAAGTGTATTATATTTATTTTATGTTGTGTGATTTAATGTTTTTCATGGTATCAAAATCTACCACATGGAAAGCTAACTCTGGGGGTGTATCTGTTGGAAAGAGCTGTAACCCCTAGACGGAGTGCATCCACTATGCACTAGCTACCATGATTACCCATGCATTGTGTGCTATGCAAATCTTCACATGCTCACTATATGTTATCAAAACTATCGCACTCCCACTGTGTGTTATTGAAATCATTGCTCACAAGGTTTAAGCCTCGATTCCAACTACATCAATGCCATATGTGACCCATAGGGGTGGATGTTGCTGAATCTGAGTTTATGAGCCGGATCAGTTGCTCTACGACCTCAAATACAAGCAAGAGGTGAGATGTTGATTTATCAATGAGCTCGTAATAGGCTTGGCACAACATTGAGTTGTGAAAGTTTTTGTTTTTTTTTGTTTTTAATTTTATTTGGTTGCTTGGATAGGGCATAGACCCTACTTATCAAGGCGAACCAAATTGCATCGTAACAAACTGAATGCATTGAAACTATGAAGTTGTGCATAGAAGTTGGATAGGCTATTATAATGGAAATGGAGTACAAGTAAGACATCTACTTGAACATCATGATAGGTGATTTGACAAGCATCCTGAAGAAGTATATTTGGTATTCTTGTTGATTGAACTCATGTTCTTATTGTTAGAGTAATGTTTGTTCACAATAGTGTTGAGATAAGATTTCATTGATGATGATAATGAGAGGTTTGGGGAAAATTTCTATGAAGTAGTAATCAAGTTTTCTTATCCAATTTTTGTGTACACTAGATATTCATAGATTCATTTCTTTCATGAAATTTATTAATACTAGCTTTTAATTTCTCGTGCATCAAAGCAAGATTAACTATTCATGCTTACAACCATCAAATATTCTTTCAAATGGTCATTTATTTTTCATAAAAAAAGTTTTCTTATAGTTTTCTCAAGCAAAAAACATAATAATAAATTTTAGATCATGTGGGATATGTAGATTAGAAAAAAAAATTTGATTTTTGGTAATGACCATTTCCATGCATCAATGGTTCAGTTCAACTAGAAAGGTGCAATATATGGACAAGATAAAAATATGAGAAGATAAGAAAATAGTGTGTGCATGCGTGTATGTGTGCGTGTGTGATTTGACACATATAGTTATACTATATTCATGCTGTATGCATGTATATTGCATAAATACATGCCTATCCATTTTAAGTAAATGTAGATAAATATCTGATGCATACGTGCATTATAGTATCATTCATTAGTTTTTTTATTACTGAATGTTGCAGACCATCCCTGCTAATCCCAAGCCTTTTCTTAACAACTTGACTGGGAAGATGGTCATTGTAAAACTCAAGTGGGGAATGGAATATAAAGGTGAGCAACATTGTATTTTTTTTTGTGTGCATTGCATTTTTTTCTCATTTTTTTGGTTTCTTTTAGGTTTCCTTGCTTTGGTAGACTCCTATATGAACCTACTAGTGTACAAAAATTCAATACCATGCAGCCTGTTGTATTTCAACTTCCATTTCTCTTTGTTTGGCACTTTCTAATGAGTTTTGTATGGAAATAATACATTTTAAATAAAAAATCCAAATTATAATGCTAGTTTGAAAAATATTACCAAACTAATACATCTGGAAACAACGTGAAAATTTGTGTCATTATAAATGATGGTCATTGTCACCCTATTAATTTTAAAAATCAAAGGTGGCATTGTGAATGCCGGCTTTTAAATTTTAAAATTTTTAAAATGTAGGCATTTGGAATAATGGGAGAGTGTGTGGAATCCAACTTAGTGAAAAACAAGGATGAACAAGCTGTATCCATGGATATTTGTTCCAGAATTACATCCACTGCTATGCCCGCCACTACAAATATCACTCCAATTCTTGGGAATTCATAAGAATCCATAAAACCTTTCACCACAGCTAACTCTTATCCTCCTTCATTTCTTTCTTTCAATCAATTTGAACAATTGGGGAAGGACTTAAGCTTTCCATTAGAAACACTGACAAATACCGAAGATGTAATGAGGGTTTTATCGATGATGGAGAGGAATAAAAAAACAATGTGATTATAGAAGAGTGTGTGGCAAGCATAGATAGAATAGTCAGAGGAGTGAGGGAGAAACTTTTTAAATGCTAGAGGAGCATAGACAGAGGAGAGCGTAATCAGAGGAGTCAGAGGAGTGAGCATAGTCAGAGGAGCGTAGTCAGAGGAGCCATGCTATTGATTTTTTAAAATCAAAGGTCAGCATTATGAATGCTGGCTATTACATTTTATAAATTTATAATGGAGGCATTGAGAATGACGAGAGAGTGTGTGGCATCCAACCTAGTGAAAAAACAAGGTTGAACAAACCATATTTGTGAATATTTGTTCCAGAAGTACATCCACCACCCTTGCTGCTATTGCAAATATCACTCTAGTTCTTCGCAATTCATACCTGAAAGAAGCCATAAAACCTCTTACCGTAGCTAACTCATCTCCTCCTCAATTTCTTTCTTTTAGTCAATTTGAACCATTAGGGAAGGACTTAAGCTCGCCATTAGAAACACTGACAAAGATTGAAGATGTGATGAGAGTTTTACCAGTGATGGAGAGGAAGAAAAAAAACATAGTGATTATGGGAGAGTGTGTGGCAAGCATAGAGAGCGTAGTCAGAGGAGTGAGGGAAGAAAATGGAAATGGTTAGATTAGTAACATTTCCTCTGTTCTCTTTAAGGAATCATTCAAAAGTAGATATTTGCCTAAAATTTATGGAGCTTAAGTGCATCGTAGATGATTATTCGAGTAGAGAAGTTGTTTTATATGTGGGTGATCTTAAATGGGTCTCTGATATCTAGCCAAATTATAGTTGGAAAGCAGGTAACAACATTACAGAGTACATTATCACAGAGATGCAAAGTCTGATCTACGAAATAGGAGACGAGGCTGGAAGAGTATGGCTAATGGGAATCACCACATTCCAAACTTACATTAAGTGTAAAACAGGCTTTCCCTCTCTGGAGACTATTTCGGAACTTTATCCTATCACTGTTCCAGTTGGAAGCCTGAATCTTAGCCTCAATCTCAAGGGGCAAAACGAATCTTTTTTTTTACTTTTTTCTCTCAAATTTTTCTAGTGCGATATATAAGTCATATATGCTACCCATCAATGACTCAACTACACACCTAGAAAGGCACACACAAACACACACCCACACACTTATTCATATGTACTATCGTGTCAACTATTTTATATAAGCATGCATAAACACTTCATATTTCACTAGTCGTGCATTTGATGATGTTTTAAAAAAGAAGAAAATGGGTGCAAGAGCAAAACATCTACATGTGAGACTGGCTCTGGCTGGCAAAAGATTTAATCTGGATTACTTACAAAAAGTGCAACATGCAGCCCTAATTGCTCCATTAACCTCGACAAAGAATCTCAAGTTCAAAACCATGAGTTCATTTTTGTAGGTTATGTTTGCTCGACTTATTGTCGTGGCAACAGCAGTATAAAGAAGAAAAGAGGGGCAATGATAAGGTACCTATTTGTTTTATTAAATTGAAATATGGCCTTGTCATACTCAAATGTATCTATAACCTTTTCCTCCTATTAAATGATTTGTTTTTTTTTCTTTAATCAAGATTTAGAGTGAACCTATCAACTTCAACAAATCAAGGGATGCTTGCCATGGGTGGCTTCTCCATTTCAATCCAACAAAAAATCATCAAGTTAAATTCATCTTCTTCATCTTCAATTTCTGCATCATCTCTTAATCAAACCACCAACTTAACTTGGCAGCTCACTTACAAATCTATATGGCCAAGATGCAATATTGAAAGCAGAAATGAATCCAAACCGGATCTTGTGTCAAACCCAAATTCAAGCCCTAATTTGGCATCATCAAGTGAGGCAGACATTGATTAAGATCATGATTTTTAAATTTCAATAGTGTGGCAATGACTGTCATTAACAATGATGCCCATTACCATGCTATTTCTTGATGTACTAGTTTGGTAATATTTTTAAAACAAGCATCATATTTTGGAATTTTTATTTAAAACATATTATTTCTATACAAAACTCCTTTTTAACTTTCTTATAATTAACCATGGATTGATACATGAAGCTGAGCAACATAGAAGAATATGTTGATGGTAGTTCACTAGAAATCTTGGGGAAATCTTGATTTGGTAATTTAAAAATAAGCTCATAATTATCTCGTTGTATGAAATTTCATGCAAATAGCTGTTGGTGTTGCATGCACTAGTTATCTGTTTATCAGTGATATTGTGTTGTGTTCTTTATTGGTTTGTAAAATATTGTATATTATGCTCCATGTGCAGGTGTAACAATGTTCTTTATCTGAGTGCAGTACCAAATGACAAAGAACTAGAAGATGCTGACCATGCCTGAAAGACCTATATGTGTATTTTTAAGCCCTAAATTATTTCTTTCTATTGACTTTGATGGTATGTGTATTAGCATGAAAGTACATGTGTTTGTGTTTACACACACACACACACACACATACATACATGCACAAGTATACATACATGCAACTGATCGCAAGGTTAAAAAAAGTGTTGTTGGAAGAGTAGCTAGATACAAGAAGGGCATTTGGAGAAAAAAGGAAGAAGGAGTTTGAGGTGGAGAGGAAATCTAGACTAGAACTAAAGGAAGCAATGCAGATGGCCATGGAGGGACATGCTCAGGTGCTAGATTAGTATGTAGATCTTGAGGAGGTGGAGGCGAGAAAGCAACGTCAATTTCACAGATAGATTATACTTTATGCACTGTCATTAGATACATTGAAGAATAATAAGATGTAATCATGTTTTGTTATATTTCTGTGTTAACTATGTAACATATTATATCAAAATATTTTATTAATTGTTTTATTTTTTGTTATTATAAACAATGGTTTATGGTTTATGTTTTTATAAACATATGTAATTAAATTTATGTAAAAAATTAAAAATGTGAAAATAATTTTGGAATGAATAAAGCTAGAGATTTTTCCATCGCTGATTTAGCTAGGGAATTTTCCCTCGATAATTTAGCTAGGGAATTTTCTGTTGCTAATTTTGATAGAAAAAATATTTACTCTGTAATTTTTGCGACAAGCACTTTAGATTAAAGGTATCAAATGGGCCAATTTGTGTTGTGCCTACCCTGACACGTCACTGGAATTTACTATGCTCGTGCCCATGCTGTGTAGTGTCGAGGCCAACCAAGCCTCGTGCTATGCCTGGCCCGACATGGTACCATGGCCTGGTTGGCTCAGTACCTCGGCACGAGCCGAGGTAATGCTACCGGACTGCCTCATCAGGCTGAGCCTCAGCCTGATTGATTTGGAAACTAGGCGGTCCCGGATCTAAACCAACCCCAACTTCAATGGCCTGTCGCTGGCTCACGGCCAATGGTTCAAATATTTAAAGAAAAATTATTTGAAATTTAGCTATCAGATATTGCCTCCAATGGCTATGGGGCAGAATTCGATGGCCCACATGATTCTGCCCTAAACGAATTTTAAAAAAATACAAAAAAAAATTCTTTTTTTTTAAAAAATTCTAAATTTTTTTCTATAAAAGCCCCCCACCCCCCCTCTAATTTCTATGTTTTTCAAAAACATAAAATCTCACATTATCTCTCTCTCTCAAACTTCTCTCCTAAAATTCCCTCTCTTGGGATTTTGGCTCGGCTTTTCGGGCATCACAACTCAGGCTCGTCTTTAGTTGGTGTTTACATTGGTCTTAAGAAGTTGGATTTTTGGTGCATGTGCTTTTCCTTTACACTACTTTACAAGTATTCCTATTTTTTTTTCTCTCTACTCTTTAAGCTATCCTCTTTGTCTATAAAAACCAAAAAAAATGAAAAATATAAATACTAATAAAATTAATTTAAATTTAGAAAATGAAAATCTTACACAAAGTTCTAGGGTTACTGAAACTTTGGTTTCTCCAGTCATCTCAGCCCAAACATCTAAAAAACAAAAAAACAGGAAGACTTATGTAGGTTGAACTTATTTTAATATAATAAAACAAAAAAATATTAGGGGTGAGGAATAATAAATGGCACTGTACAAATATTGTAAGAAATGTTTAACTTGTAAGAGTGTGTTTAGGATTGGACACCTTAAAAGGCATGCCGAATTATGCACCAAAATACATGGTGCATTAGATCCTAGGCAAACCCACCTTATCTCTACATTTTTTGAGACTAGATCCAGTTCAGTCTTAAAGTTTACTACCTTCACATACCATATCGAGTTGGGTTGGGAAGGCATGACCTTACTTATCACATTGATGGATCTTCCGATCAGATTTTCGGAAGATCCAATGATAGTGAGGCATAATGCAAACATATTTTCAGCCTTCTTATCATAGGTTTTCTAGGTCCACATCTTGAAACAATATACTAAAATATTATAATTTAGAAAAACAATTAATAATTAATGAATTTATGGTATATAGTCGAGTGGTGTCTGTGACGTCCGATATCTGGACTAGTCACGATGATGCATCTTATGATTGTCTCAATGCCCACTATGTAGATACTAAATGGACTATTAATAGAAAAATTTTAAGATTCTTCGATATTATCCATCCTCGTGATGGGCCTACCATTTTTGAGTGTATGTTAAAGTTCTTTAAAGAATATAAAATTCAAAAAAAAATTAGTATCACATTCGATAACGCATCTAATAATGGAGTAATGATTAACATGTTAATTAGGAATATTAGAGATGCTCCATTAAGAAAGATTTTCCATGTTAGATGCATGTGTCACATGATTAACATGATTCTACAAG
Organism: Sapria himalayana; assembly: GCA_029783825.1. Classification (NCBI taxonomy): domain Eukaryota; kingdom Viridiplantae; phylum Streptophyta; class Magnoliopsida; order Malpighiales; family Rafflesiaceae; genus Sapria; species Sapria himalayana. Next base: position 4,024 of record JAREIK010016120.1, on the reverse strand, counting down.
TGGGGATGAAGGTGTGTTTCCCTGCTTTGGAAAACATATGTAACTTACTAAAATTCATTCGTATGCCTCGCATACAATTGGAGCTCGGTAGTCTCTGTTTGTCTATAAATCTAAAAAAGAAGAAATTTCAATCGGATGTGAGACACTATTGGAATTATACGTACCTAATGTTTGAGTCATGTGTTGGATACAAACACGTGATATCCGACTACTTCAATAGTAAGAGTGACAAACTTTTTTGTGACGACACTAACTGGGTTTTATGAATTTAATTTTATGATTCCTGAAGATTTTTTTGACATGATGAACATGTGTTCGTTGGTATATACTCTCATGACTTGCATTGTACTAAAGTGCATATGCAAGATTAGTACATGTTTAGGAAATATCGGGCTGACATGAAACTTAGCCATATGGTTACAGATTTGGTAACCACGTACTTAAAGTACTGGTCTACCATTCTATCTCTTTATTATCTCACTACATGCATGGACCTTAGGGTTAAGGTGGAAGGGATAAATAACATTTTGACTTACATTTCCTAGTGCATGAACCTGTAAGACTCACCTGAAGGGTTACTATCATGAGAAGTTGACTGACCTTTTCACATACTATGATACTAGGTATTGTGGTAGTAGTAGTGAGGCAATGAGTATCATTTTGATACCTTATTCGAAGATGACGATTTTTTCCAATTAGTTAGCTAGGGGAAAACGATGGGGTGGCCATCGAATAGGAGCAAGCTGTCTCGGTACTTAGATACCGATTACTGCTCAATCCTATTACATTCTAATACTAATAATTTTGATATATTACAGTGGTGGAAATCATATGAATCCAACTTTTTCGTGTTATCTAAGATGACACAAGATCTATTGATTCCTACGATGTCGAGCATAGCAGAGGAGCCTACTTTTTTTTGCAGTGAATGTGATTTTGGAGAGGAGATCGAGATTATGTCAAGATATTATTAAGGCTTTAGTATGCATGAAGGATTGGAAGGATTCAAGGTTTAGCACTAAGGATCATGATAGGAATGGGAGTGGGACTACAGTGAATGCAGAGGAGTTGATTACTTTTGATAATCCATATGATAGTGATATTGATATTGAGGTTGAAAATGATAATGATACGAAGATAGATGATTGATAAGGTTGCTACTTGATGCTTGATGGTTGACGATTGCAGGATTGTGACATGCCGACAGCGACACTTTTGTTATAGTTATGCTTTTCCTTATGAATTATTCTTGAATCTGATTTTTGATTTCGAAGTTTTGTACTTATTTTTATTTACATTGTATTTAATTTATTTTGACTATTTGGCACTTGGCTTTGTGATGTGTGACTTTGTTATTTTAGTTAAATAAATTATGTGTTTATTTTATGTTTTTTTAATAATTTCATTAAAAATTCTAAAATATAATTCGAATAAATTATAATCTAATAAAAACATAATTAAAACAAATAACATAAAAAAATAAACTTTATAACTATTCAAATATTTACAATTTACAATTTAAATATTTTAATTATTATCTAATTTATATTTATAGAATACATAAAATATTCTAAACAAAAAAATGAAAAAAATAAAAAAAAAGTAAATTTTTTTAAACCGCCTTGTACATGCCTGACCAGGCACGACCAAAAACCAGCCGTGTTAACCGAGCCATGCCAAGCCTTGCTTGAATAAACCATGTAGAGCCATGCATGGCACGGTTATTGTAGCCGTGCCTAGCTCGGCATGGTAACACGGTTGGGCCTACAAATATCATGTTGGGCCGGCTCAGCACGACTCATTTGACACTTCTACATTAGATTGGGAAAGGTTCCATTGTTAATCCATCGTTATATCCACTTTATCTACGAAAAAACTCCATTTAGCTAGTTACTTGCTATTTGGGATTTTTCTTTTAGTGATCTCTATCTATCTATTTATATATTTGTTCATATCTCTGTGTATCTATTTATCTATCTATATATCTATCTATATATTTATCAATCTATCAATCTATCTATTGAGTCTATCAATCTGTCTATAAATCTGTAATCAAACTATCTATAATTCTGTATATCAATCTTTTTATCAATCTATCTATCAATTTATCTATCTCTTAATCAGTCTATCAATATTTCTATCTATCTATCTATCTATGTCTGTATCTATCTATCTACTTATCTATCTATAAATTTGTTTATCTATCTGTCTATCTATCTGACTATCAATCAGTTAATAAATTTTTCTATCAATCTATCTTTCTATCTAACTATCTATATGTCTATATATCTGTCTATCTATCTGTCTATCTATCTAGTCTATCTATTTGTCTATTTATCTGTCAATCTATATATTTATCTATCATTATGTCTCTCTATCTATCAGTCTTTATATCTATCTATCTATTTGTCGGTCTATTTATCTATCTATCTAACTATTTGTCTATCTATCTGTCAATCTATCTGTCTATCTATCTATCTGTCTGTCTATCTATCTATCTATTTGTCTATATATCTATCAATCGATCTATCTATCTATCTATTTGTCTATCTATCTATCTATATATCTATCTATCTATCTATCAGTCTATCTATCTGTATATCAATATATCTATCTATTTGTCTTTCTATCTGTCTATCTCTCTATTTGTCTTGCTATCTATCTATCACTCTATCTATCTATATGTCTATCTTTCTTTCTTTATATCTATCTATATATCTACCTGTCTGTCTATCTATCGACCTAGCTATATATCTACCAATCTATTTGTCTATCTATATGTCTATTTATTTATCTATCTTTCTTTCTATCTTTCTATCTTTATATTAGTCTATCTATCTATCTAAGAATCTATCTGTCTATCTATCTAAGAATCTATCTGTCTATCTATCTCTCTATTTATTTATATATTTATTTGTCTATCTATGTGTATCTATCTTTATATCAATTAAGCTATCCATCAACTATCTATCTATCTATCAGTCTATCAATTAGTCTATTAATCTATCTATCAATATGTCTATCTATCTATCTATCTATATATCTAACTCATCAAAATTTTTCTATCTATCTATTTATTTATCTATCTATCTATGTATCTGTCTATCTATCTAAATAGCTTATGTCTATCAATATATCTATAATTTGTATATATCTAACTATCTATCTATCAATCTAACTTTCTATCTATCTATCTATTTATCTATCTGGCAATCTATCAGTCTATCTATATGTTGATCTATTTTTTCTTCTATGTTTCAATTTGTCTATCTATATATCTTTATATCTGTCTGCCTATCTATTTCTCTATATAATATATATTTATATGTTTTTCTATCTGTCTATCTACCTACTTATCTATCTATCTATCTATCTATCCATATATCTATCTATCTGTATGTCTATTTATCTATCTATCTATCTTTCTATATATATAATTATGACTATCTATCTACATATCTATCTATTTATCTATCTATCAATCTATCTATAAATATCAATCTTTATATCAATATTTCTATCATTGTGTGTATCTATCTATCATCAAACAATCTATCTATCTTTCTATCTATATGTCTTCCTATCTATCTATGAATAGAAAGATAAAATATGAATAGATATCTATCTAACTGATAAATATAGGTATCTATATATAAATAGAAAGATAAATAGGAAGATAAATAGATTGATAAATTTATTTATCTGACTATATGTTTATCTATCTATATATTTATTTTTGTATGTATCTATTTGTGTATCAATCAATTTCATTATTTATATATTTAATTATCCATCGACTTATCTATTTATATTTCTATTTATATTTCTATTTATCTATCTATCTGTCTGCCTTTCTTTCTTTATATTTGTATATCTATCTATTAAATATATATATGTGTGTGTGTGTGTGTGTGTGTGTGTGTATACATGTATATATATCAATTTTGTTTCTATTTGTCTATATGTCTATCAATTTATCTATGTGTCTGTCTATCTATCTATCTTCTATTTATCTATCTAGCTG
>JAREIK010016119.1:0-17518 GCA_029783825.1 Sapria himalayana | reverse complement strand
ACTCTAAAGCCAAAACCACAAACCCCTTAAATACATAAACATTTAAACCATCTATAAAGGTTTAAGTATTTATACATAATATATAAATATCTATCAATAAATAATAGTTTATTAATATTTTTTTTGATCATTATTATATTTATATTTATATTTAATTTATTAATATCTATCAATAAAATTATTTATTTTTAATTTACATGATATATAATTATTTTGTTTATTATAACTAAATATTGTATTCACATTTGAAAATAATTTAAAATTATTATATTTATAATGGTTATAACCTTCAAAATTGATAAAAAATTTGAAAAATAATATTTTTGTTATTTCATTATTTTAATAAAACATATAAACTACTAAATGCCTAAACACTTAAATCACTAAACTCCTAAACTCCTAAAAACTTAAAACATTAAACCAGTATACCCTAAATAATTAATCATAAATCTCATTTTTATTTGTATTCATTATAATTTTAATATTCATTTTAATTATTTATTAGTTTATTTTTATAGAAATATTAATTGCAAAATAAAATTATGAATGAGACAAATATAATTTAAATTATTTAACTTCATCAAAATAATTGATAAGCTTATAAAAAGAATCAAGAATTTAAAAATAAAAAATTATTTTTTAGTAAAATATTTTACTTTGATTTAGAATTATTTTAGGTTTTGCAAATATATTTTAATTAATATCTATCTTATTAATAATAGTTTATTAATCTATTTTATCATTAGTATTATAATATCGATCATTAAAATTATTTATATTTAATTTACATGATATTTAATTTTTATGATTATTATAATTAAATATTGTATTAACATTTGAAAAAAAATTAAAAATTATAATATTTTCAAAGGTTATAACCTTGAAAATGAGAAAAATCAAAAAAAATAATTTTTTTGTTATTTAATTATTTAAATAAAACCTATAAACCACAAAATACCTAAATATTTAAATTGCTAAACTCCTAAACCCTGATACAAATGCACCACACACACATAGCGACGGACCATAGTACACACGTGCACATATTCTTGTCCATTTTGGTGTAGCATTTAGAGGGGCCGGCAAGTCCTGGAAGCAGTTAGAAGTTTGGGCCACCAGCTTGTAGAGGACCCTGCTAGCAAACTGGAATGATAACATTCAAGCAACTGACGAGACCGAGCAAAGTGGTCGAAAGTAAACCAAGGAGTAGCTAAAAGTGGGTTCCACTAGCCAAATCAGGCAGCATAGAGTGCCACCCAACCATCGCCCAACAGGAGTAGCGGGTAATTCATGATTAATTGTAGAGCCAGCAAAATCTGAAGTATCACCAAGCAGGCCCAGTAAGCAATGGAGTCCAGACCAGCAACACGGGAGCGAAAGATTCAAACTTGTAGTTTATGTTTGTAGTCTTATTTGTATTTTGGACTTTGTATGCACCATGTACTTGTAGAGACGGATCATGACATACTCACACACACAATCTTGTTTGTTCTCTATGTAGCATGCAATGAGGGCAACTAGACCCATGAGTATCTAAGTGGGGCCCACTAATGCATTTTGTAAATAGACATTAGGCGATGATACACTCCCGGGAGCATAAGACACATCTTTATAGAATTTTGTAATTTTACTTGTATTCTAGCTTGGTTGTACGCGTAGATAATTAGACTATGATATGGACCTCATCACACATGCACACTGATGCATGCATATTTTTTGATATTTTGTCGGTGAAGCATACATCCACTTCTTGGAGCTCGAGGTGGAAGCATTCAAACCAAAGAGATACACTTTTGAGGGTTATTAGAGCAAAAGAATGTGGAATTCATAGGTGAGAATGAATTGACAAAGTCCCGTAGATATGGACTTGTGGATTTATGGGTATTCAGTTTTACATTTATTCCATTGCATAGCAATGACATAGGCAAACGCTTGACGCTGCATGTCACACACATGCACAATCTTATATTTGCAATGTTTTAATATGGTGTATCATTCAGGTTCCTCCAAAAGGCTTGGACAAAACCGAATGGAAAGAATGCAGTGCGCATAATGACTCAATGCCACCTTTGAAGTCCGGGAATATCAAGTGATTTTAGTTGTATACGTATGCTTGGAATTATTAGGCATTATGTTTTTTATGTATTTTATGCATAGAATCATTAAGGTGCATAGGATTTGGTGGGCTGGCCTAAATTAGTTAGCTTTTTAGTCTCTTGTATGTTGTGCGCCTAAATGATAAATAAAGTGTGTAGTTTACAAAAAAAAACAAAAAAAAAACCATAAATCCTAAACTTTATATCCTAAAATTTAAATCCTAAACCTTAAACCATAAACTATAACCCTAATCCATAAACCCTAAATACTAAATCTCATGTTTTGCACTTTTATAATCAAATGACTAAGTGTTAAATTTAAATTGAAATTCACAACTTTTAGCAATGTCACAGATTTATCTTTTTGTATATGTAACACAAAGTCATGACTCAAGGGGTGAGTTATGGATTCAGTCACTTTCTTCCTTTAGATTATTGTAGCATTAGCAATGGTCATGATTGTATATTTTGTCTCTGAACACAAAATCATATCGATGAGAATATGCCATAACTTATGTCTCTCTGTTGAACATGTTATGGCACTAAGAATGATCATAAATACATATTTATCACTATAATAGTGGGTCACAGTATTGGATATGACCATAGCTTGTGCATTTTATCTTTATATTGCAAAGTCATTACACTAGGAATGATTGTAACTTTGGACATTCCTCAAGAGCAAAAGTCATGATCTTAGAAATAGTTAAAGCTCGAGTACTACTCTTTATAACTTTCTATAGCTAAAATTCTTGGGATTGGAAATATCACTATGGATTTTTCCTTTGATTTGTTACCTCAAGTGTCAATATGCAATTCTAATATTTTGAGCAATGATTAAAACCTTTTATACATTTGAATATGATTCATTTACACCTTTTTGGGTATTGTGAGCTTGTATACATAACTCATTTAATATAAAAAAAAAGAAATGATACTTTTCATATCCATGAGGATATAAATAAAAGGCTTAGACATGCAAATAAAATAAATTTTTTGATTCTTGATTGAAAGAGAGCCCATACTTCTTTCCCTGCTCAAATCGCCCAGAGGCTAGTTTGTTCTAATAGGCTACAAGGTGGTTATTTTTTTAGAGGTGAACTATGTTTTAAAAAAATTGCTTTGAGTGTGTGCATGAAAGATATTTTAGAAGAAATTACAATAATCAATATAAATAGCATCCTCAACAACTCGCTATTTCAACACATAGGGGTACAACTTTGGTTTAGTCTGTTAGTGTACATGAGTTAAATTACCTTTGATAGCCCAGTGATTCAACATCAAATATGATGAGACATAATAAAGATAAAGTAAAAGCTCCTATTATTTTGGTTAGAGCTTTAGGAATCATTCTAGAGTTGAGAGAGGAACAAAATAAATTATTTTAATTATTCTATATAATTTTTATTTTTATTTTAATTATTTATCAGTTTATTGTTTAGAAATATTAATTACAAAATAAATTATTAGTGAGATAGATCTAATTTAAATTAAACAGGTATATCCTAAATAATAAAGAATAAATCTCATTTTTTTTCATTTTAATTTTAAATATTCAAATTTAATTATTTATTTGTTTATTTTTATATAAATATTAATTACAAAATAAATTATGAGTCACACAAATATAATTTATATAAATTATTTTTCATCAAAATAATATAGATAAACTTTTTAAAAGAAAAAAAAATTTCAAAATAAAAAATTATTATATAGTAATATATATTTCTTTGCTTCTGAATCATTTTTGGTTTTGTAATTATACTATAATTGATATCTATCTTATTAATAATAGATTATTAATTTATTTTTTGATCATTATAAGAATATTTATCAATAAAATAGTTTATATTGAATTTATATGATATATAAATATGATGATTATTATAGCTAAATATTAAATTCACTTTTGAAAAAAAATTAAAAATTATTGTATTTTTTAAGGTTATAACCTTTGTAAATATCAAAAAATAATAAAAATAAATTTTTACTTTTTTTATTTTTTAAATAAAACCTATAAACTACTAAATCCATACACAGTTAAATAAGTAAACTCCTAGATCCCGTAATGCCTAAATACAATAACTACAAAATCCCGATTCCCTATATAGATAATCCTTTAAACCGGTATACCCTAAATAATATTTAATAAATCTCATTTTTATTTATTTTCATTATAATTTAAAAAATTAATTTTGATTGTTTAGTTTTTTATTTATATATATATATTAATTATAAAAAAATTATTAGTTAAAAATATAATTTATTAAATATATATTTAATGAAAAAATAGATAAGCTTATAAAAATCATAATAATTTAAAAACAAATTATTATTATTTAGTGATATATTTTGTTTTGCTTTTGAATTATAGACGCCGAAACACCTAAATACATAAACCTTTTAACAGCTATATACATCTTAATAATTAATTAATATCATTTTTATTTCTATTTATTATAATTTTTAATATTCATTTTAAATATTTATATTTTAATTATTTAGAAAAATTATTTACCAAACAAATTTTGAGTGAGACAAATATTATTTAAATAATTTATTTTTAATCAATAAAAAATATAAGCTTATAAAAAGAAGGAAATATTTGAAAATTAAATATTATTATTAAGTAATATATTTTGATTTGATTTTGAATCATTTTGTGTTATGTAAATATATTTTAATTGATATTTATTTTATTAATAATAGTTTATTAATTTAATTTTTGATCATTATTATACTATCTATCATTAAAATTGTTTATATTGAATTTATATGATATTTAATTAGTAAGATTAATATAATTATACATTGTATTCACATTTCAAAAAATTTTAAAAATTTGTTTATTTTTAAAGGTTATAACCTTTGAAAATCAGATAAAATCAAAAAAAAAAATTTTATTTTTATTATATATATAAAACCTATAAACCATTAAATGGCTAAAAAGATAAATTGCTAAACTCCTAAACGAAAAAACCCATAAATTAACTATCCATTAAACAGGTATACAATATATAATAAATCATAAATCTCATTTTAATTTGTATTCATTATAATTTTTAATATTCATTTTTATTATTTATTAGTTTATTTTTTATAGAAATATTAATTGCAAAATAAATAAAGAGTGAGACAAATATAATTTTAATAATTTATTTTTAATCAAAAAATAAATATAAGCTTATAAAAAGAAGTAAAAATTTAAAAACAAAAAATTATAATTTACTAATATATTTTACTTTGATTTTCAATCATTATAGGTTTTGCATTTATATTTTAATTTTAATCAATTGTATTCATAATAGTTTATTAATTTATTTTTTGATCATTATTATAATATCTATCAATAAAATTACTTATATTTAATTTAAATGTCTTATAAATATAAAGATTATTATAACTAAATATTATATTTACATTTGAAAAAAAATTTAAAAATTATTATATTTTCAAAGGTTATAACCTTCAAAAATGTAAAAAAATCACAAATATATATTTTTTATTATTTTATTATATAAATAAAACTTATAAACCACTAAATGCCTAATCATTTAAATATCTTGACTCCTTAACACCAAAACCCCTTAAAAAAAAATCACAAATATATATATAACCTAAATAATAAATAATAAATCTCATTTTTATTTGTATTCATTATAATTTTAAATATTCATTTTAATTATTTTTTTAGTTTATTTTTATAGAAATATTAATTACAAATTAAATAATGAGTGAGATTTATATAATTTAAATAAATCATTTTTTATGAAAAATAATAAGCTTATAAAAATAAACAAAATTTCAAAAATTTAAAATTTTATTTAGTAATATAATTTACTTTGATTTTGAATTATTTTGGGTTCTGCAAATATATTTTAATTAATATCTATCTTATTAATAATAGTTTATTATTTTATTTTTTGATCATTATAATAATATATATTAATAAATTTTTTTATATTGAATTTACATCAAATATAATTTTTAAGATTATTATAACTAAGTATTGTATTCATATTTTATAACTATTAAAAATTATTTATATTTTTAAAGGTTATAACATTTGAAAATCACGAAAATTCATAAAAATAAATTTTTTGTTATTTCTTTGATTAAATAAAACATATAAACACCTAAATGTGTAAACTATAAATCAATAAACTCATTAACCCCAAAACCACAAAAAACTTAAACAATTATGAGTTATACAAATATAATTTATATAAATTATTTTTCATTATAAAATTATAGATAAACTTATTAAAAGAAAAAAAATTACAAAACAAAAAATTATTATATAGTAAAATATTTTACTTTGCTTCTGAATCATTTTAAGTTTTATAATTATATTTTAATTAATATCTATCTTATTTTTAATGGATTATTAATTTATTATTTGATTATTATTAGAATATTTATCAATAAAATTGTTTATATTGAATTTATTTAATATATAAATATAATGATTAGTATAACTAAATATCATATTCATGTTTAAAAAAAATTTAAAAATTGTTATATTTTTAAAGGTTATAACCATTGAAAATATCAAAAAATAAAAAAAAATTTCTTATTTTATTTTTTAAATAGAACATATAAACCACTAAATGCTAGGGGTGCTCATGGGACGGAACGGGATGGGGATTACAAATCTCCAGTCCTTTCCCATAGTTGGGAGATTTTTTTATGAAGATCTAGACCCATCCCATTGATTGAAAATATCAGAAAGGGATGGGACGTAGATCGGGGATTTTGGGAAGGAGAAAAAAATTCTGGGACAGAACAGAGATCGGAGATTATTTTCAATTTATTTTCTTTAAACCGGCCAAGTTAGTTCATGTCGAAACCTTTTGTTGCACCATTTATCATTCCTTAGTTATGTATCTTTCTAACTCATATCGGGAAAATTATGTTTTGTCTAATAGGTTGAATACCACAAACGAGTTCCATTGCCTGTCAAAAGCTTTGATGTGCAGAAAAGGGTAGAAATATTATATAGAATGGGACCGAGTTGTGTGCTTAATTTGGTTCTTTGTTTTGTCAAAAGTTGGTTTTGTTCAGCCGAGTGAAATTAACCATAATAGCAATACTACATTTTTAAACAATTACTTAAAATATTAAGGAAAAGCTAAAGATGACCACAAACTTTGGTAGCATCAATTACTACTTAAGTAATTGCTAAAATTAGGCAGCTTAATATACAAAAAAAATACAACTAATAACAACCATGATAATAATCATTTCAAAGGTCCGTCCTGGGATAGCAACAAAAATCCAAACCCAATTAATTATCTTTTCTACATCTCCTCCCTTTTCTTCCTCCACTGTAGAATGACAACCAAAGATGAAAACGTGTTAATCATGTAGATATAAATTTCTAAGATTAAAGAGTAATAAAAAACAAAATATTACCTAATAATATTTTGTACACTAATTCCAAATTTAGTTGGCCAAATATAGTTGGAAGAATATTTGGATCTTGTGACCCCTCTGAAAACTGTAATTGAACCATATTTTTATTAAATTGAATGAATAAAATAAGTAAAAGTGAAATTAAAATTTACAAGATTTGTATACTAACCTGATTCATTATAATCAAGGTCTTGAACTAATTCTTCAATTTCAATAGGTTTGTTTGAGCTTATCAACCAAACTTGTAGACTTATGAGAACTTTATCTGTAATAGGTGTTAAAGAACTTCTAAATTTATCTAAAGTTCTCCCCCCATTGCTAAATGTAGATTCATAGGCCACAGTAGATGCTTTGATAGCAAATACATCCCTTGCGATATTTGCCAAAGAAGGATACCTAACCTCATTTACCTTCCACCATTTTAGAAGATCAAAATCAATATTATTCTTTTCAAGTTTGTCCTCCAAGTACCTATCCAACTATTACCAAGCTGCAACTTCTTGTTGTTTCTCCAATTCAACAAAAAAAAATCATCAACATAAGTAGCACTATTATCAAAGAAATCATCATTTTTCTTCAACACAATAGAAGAGAAATCATCTTCTTTTGATTCATCTTTATTTAAATCTTTATAATCATCCATCATCTTATTTAAGACATTTATAACCTTTTTCAACAAATTTTTAGCCAATTTCTCTCCATAATGCTAAGTGTACTTAACCTTGAGATATTTGAGCTTATATCTAGGATCCAACACTACTGCTACAAAATGCATAATATTTGTTGACTGAAGAGAACCCCAATATTTGTTGAATTTATGCCTCATTTTCATACCTATTTCAGACACCATTAGATCTCTACTATTTTCACAAAGCTCAATTTTTTTGTAAATTCGAATAATCTTAGGAAAATAAACACTAGAGGTAGAATATTATGAGCAATAAAATTTACAAGTTACCTCATAAAATGTTTTCAAGAAACGAGCCAAAATTTTGGCATTTGTTCAGTCTCTCTCAGTTGGAACGTTTGAACCAAACTCCTTCAAAAACCTTTTGTCTATGTCCTCCAACTTATCAAATTATTTTTGATATTTTATATCAGTTTGTAGCATCAAATAAGTTGAATTCCATCTTGTAGGACAATCTAATTGCAATGAAGATCCATATGTCAAGTTTGCTTATTAAACACATAACTTTAAGATATCTAATCTTTTATGACTGCTCCTCGCACATTTCACCACACCTATAATTTTTTGAATAGCACCCTCAGCTACTACAATGCCATCTATGACAATTAAGTTTAGGATATGAGCACAACATCTCAAATGAAAATGCTCACCTCTCAAAGATACAACACTTTTCTTCACAAGCATTTTTCCAATTGTTCAACTACAAAATCATTATTTGATACATTGTCAACGGTACTGAACATCAACTTTCGCAAACCCCATTCATTCATGCAAAACTCAATAGCAGTTCTAATATTAACTCCAAAATGACTTTTAATTACACAAAATTTCAAAAGCCTTTTATGCATATTCTATTGAGAATCAATGAAATGAAGAGTCAAACATATATAAGACAAATTTTGAATGCTAGTTTAAGTGTCGGTAGTCAATGAAACTCTACAACAATGAGATGATATGCTATCAAATAATTTTTTTTTCCTTCACAAACAAAGAAAAACAATCCCTCAACACAGAGTGTCTAGATGGAATTTTAAATAGATGCACACTAACTTCACAAAACTCCTTAAACTCATCCCTCTCGACAAAACAAAAAGGCAATTCATCTTTTATGATCATTTTCACCAAAGCCTCCCTAACTAGTTGTTGATCAAATTGCCGACAAGTTAATTTGTTATCTTCTGAACTAGTACATTTAGTGAAACTCAACAAAGTTTGTGACTTGTCTTTAGCTCTGTGAGCTTATATTAATTCTTTTTTGTGTGTAAATTTTCTACAAGTCTTTCTAAAGTATTTCCATAAACCTGAAGTACCTTGATCACTTTTTGCCAAGTATTCTTTCATACACCATATACAAGCTACCCTACCAGTTTCATTTCCCTCTGAATCAACTAATATCTCATAAGTTTCCCAAACATTAGACTTAAACTTTTTATGAGCTTGAGGTTCAGATGTACCTTGACTTTCTTTTACAATTGGAATTGAAGAACATGTCGTAACATTAGGAGGGTTCGTGAAAGGATAATGATTGGATTTACCCTTACTTTGATCATTTGAAATGTGATCATCTTCAATTTATTATATTTTTCGTTTACCTCTGGATTGTGCCATCTGCATTGCCATTAATTAATATGATGTGTTAAGCATAAATACATATAAATATTTCAAACAAGCAAACTCTACAAAACTGACTGTAACACATTCGGCCCACTCATTCGGCTCTACCACAACACCACTACCAATACTCAACAAAACTGACTGAGACACATAATAATAATAATAATAATTAATCACTCAATTCTCGTCAGAAAAACAAACCAAAAGGCTGGTGGCATCTGAGACATGGTGGAGGCAACCAAAAGTGCGACGGACAAGGGCAGGACCTAACTGAACACGGCTGGAATGGCGTGAGGTGGCCTGGAACTCTTCGGAACAGCAATAGGTGCGTCGGAATTGGATGTGCAGTAGCAAAATTGGTGGCATCTTCAAGTTATATATATATATATATATTCTAGTTCTAGTATAGGTTTTTTAGGGCGGGACGGCTCTCGGGATTGATATTGCTTAAGATCCGGAACCATCCCAAAAGACAAAATACGTGACAGAACTTGATGCGAAAACTCAAAGTCAATGGATTTTCTAATTCTCGATTCTTTCGGGACAAGGCTTCGGGTAGGGTGACGAATCTTGGAGTCCCATGAGCAGCCCTACTAAATGAATATAAAATTAAATCAATAAAATTTTAAACATCATAATGCCTAAATACATAAACCATTAAACCGCTATATACTACCTAATAATTAATAAATCTAATTTTTATTTCTATTTATTATAATTTTAAATATTAATTTTCATTATTTATTAGTTTATTTTTATAGAAATATTAATTACAAATTAAATTATGAGTGCGACATATATATTTTAATTAATTTATTTTTAATCAAAAAAAAATATATGCTTATAAAATAAGTAAAAATTTTAAAATTAAAAATTATTATCCAGTAATATATCTTACTTTAATTTTGAATCAAATTGGGTTTTGTAAATATTTTTTAATTAATATCAATCTTTTTATCTATAGTTTATTAATTTAAATTTTAATCATTATTATAATATCTATCAATAAAATTGTTTATATTGAATTTATATCATATATAATTATTAATATTATTATAAGTAAATATTGTATTCACATTTTAAAAAATTTTAAATATTATTATATTTTCAAAGGTTATAACCTATGAAAATGAGAAAAAATTACATTTTTTTGTTATTTTATTGTTTAAATAAAACCTATAAACCACTAAATGCCTAAAATCATAAATTGCTAAACTCCTAAATGACAAAACCTCTAAATACTTAGACCATTAAACTGGTGTACATAAATAAAAAATCATAAATCTCAATTTAATTCTTTTTAAGTATAATTTTAAATTTTTATTTTAATTATTTATAAGTTTATTTTTATAAAAATATTAATTACAAAATAAATTATTAGTTTGACAGATCTAATTTAAATAATTTATTTTTCATCAAAAAAAAATATATATCCTTATAAAAAGAGGCAAATTTTAAAAAACAAAATTTTATTATTTAGTAATATATTTTATTTTTATTTTGAATCATTTTAGATTTTGCAATTATATTTTAATTTATATCATTCTTATTAAAAATAGTTTGTTAATGTTTTATTGATCATTATTATAATATATATTAATAAAATTATTTATATTGAGTTTACAGTATATATAATTATTAAGATTATTATTATTGAATATTATATTCACATTTAAAAAAATTAAAATTTATTATATTTTCAAAGGTTATAACCTTCAAAAATTAAAAAAAATCAAAAAATTAAATTTTTTATTTTATCATTCTTTAAATAAAAACTATAAATCACTTAAGGCCTAAACACTTAAATCACAAAACCCCAAAACACCTAAATACTTAAACCATTAAACTAGTATATTCAGAATAATAAATAATAAATCTCTATTTTATTTGTATTCATTATAATTTTAAATATTCATTTTAATTATTTATTAGTTTATTTTTATAGAATTATAAATTAAAAATAAATTATGAGGAAGACATATAATTTAAATAAGTTACTTTTAATAACAAAAAATATAAACTTATAAAAAGAAGCAAAACATCAAAGAAAGTAATATTTTGTAATATATTTTACTTTGATTTTAAATTAATTTACGTTTTGCAAATATATTTAAAATAATATCTATCTTATTAATAATAGTTTATTATTTTATTTTTTGATCATTAATATAATATATTTCAATATAATTGTTTATATTGAATTTACATGATATATAATTATTAAGATTATCATAACTAAATATATTATTCACATATAAAAAAAAATTTAAAAATTGTTCTATTTTCAAAGTTTATAACCTTCAAAAATGAGAAAAAATAACAAAATTAAATTTTTTGTTATATCATTGTTTAAATAAAACTTTTAAACCTTTAAATGGCTAAATACATAAATATCTAAACTCCTAAACCACGAAGCCCCTAAATACTTAAACCTTTAAATTCGTAAACCTCAAATATAATTTAAATAATTTATAGAAATATTAATTACAAAATAAATTATGAAAGATACAAATATAATTTAAATAATATATTTTTCATCAAAAAAACATATAAGCTTATAAAATGATGCAAAAAATAAAAAAATTATTATTTAGTAATAAATTTTACTTTGATTTTGAATCATTTTAAGTTTTTTAATTATATTTTAATTTATATCTAGCATATTAATAATAGTTTATTAATTTATTTTTTGAAAATAGATATAATATCTATCAATAAAAATGTTTATATATAGTTGATAATATATATAGTTATAATAATTATTATTACTAAATATTATATTCACATTTTTATAATTTTTAAAATTATTATATTTTTAAATGTTATAACCTTTGAAAATTTGAAGAAATATCAAAAATAAATTTTTTGTTATTTCATTATTTAAATAAGCCATATAAACCATTAAATGCCTAAATACATAAATTAATAACTTCTAAATCTCGAAAACCCTAAATAGATAAATTTTTCAAACATGTATATCCTAAATAATAAATAATAAATGTCATTTTTATTTTTTTCATGATAATTTTAAATATTAATTTTATTTATTTATTTGTTAATTTTTATATAAATATGAATTATCAAATAAATTATAAGTTATACAATATAATTTATATAAATTATTTTTCAACATAAAAATATAGATAAACTTAATAAAAGTATAAAAGAATTAAAAACAAAAAAATATTATATAGTAATATATTTTGCTTTGTTTCTGAATCATTTTAGGTTTTGTAATTACATTTTAATTTATATCTAACTTATTAATATTAGATTATTAATTTATTTTTTTGATCATTATTAATATATTTATCAATAAAAATGTTTATATTAAATTTATATGATATATAAATTTAAAAATTATGATAACTAAATATTATATTTACTTTTGAAA
Source organism: Sapria himalayana (assembly GCA_029783825.1). Taxonomy (NCBI): domain Eukaryota; kingdom Viridiplantae; phylum Streptophyta; class Magnoliopsida; order Malpighiales; family Rafflesiaceae; genus Sapria; species Sapria himalayana. The sequence continues at coordinate 4,311 of JAREIK010016119.1, read as the reverse complement.
AAAGTTTTAAAATTATTAGATTTTCAACAGGTTATAACCTTTCAAAATATCATAAAATAAAAATAATAAATTTTTTGTTATTTTATTTTTTAAATAAAACATATAAACCACTAAATACATATATAGTTAAATCAGTAAACTCCTAACTACATAAACCATTAAACCACTATATACTACTTAATAATTAATAAACCTAATTTTTATTTTATTTATTATAATTTTAAATATTGATTTTATTATTTATTAGTTTATTTTATAAAATATTTATTCCAAAATAAATTATGAGTGCGACAAATATAATTTATATAATTTATTTTTAATCAAAAAAATAATGACGCTTTTAAAAGAAGTAAAAATTATAAAATTAAAAATTATTATTTAATAATATATTTTAGTTTAATCTTTAATCGATTTGGGTATTGTAAATATTTTTAAATTAATATCTATTTTATTATTAATAGTTTATTAATTTAAATTTTGATCATTATTATATTATCTATCAATAAAATTGTTTATATTGAATTTATATTGTATATAATTATTAATATTAAAATAACTAACAATTGTATTCACATTTCAAAAAATTGTAAATATTATATTATTTTGAAAGGTTATAACCTATGAAAATGAGAAAAAATTACAAATTTTTTTTTGTTATTTTATTGTTTTAATAAAACATATAAACCACTAAATGCCTAAAAACATAAATTGCTAAACTCCTAAATGACAAAATCTCTAAATACTTTAACCATTAAACAGGTGTACATTAATAAATAATCATAAATCTCAATTTAATTTTTATTAAGTATAATTTTAAATTTTTATTTTAATTATTTATCAGTTTATTTTTATATAAATATTAATTACAAAATAAATTATTAGTGAGACAGATCTAATTTAAATAATTTATTTTTCATCAAAAAAATATATATCCTTATAAAAAAAGGCAAAATTTTAAAAACAAAAATTTATTATTTATTAATATATTTTATTTATTTTTTGAATCATTTTATATTTTGCAATTATATTTTAATTTATATGATTATTATTAATAATAGTTTTAAATTTTTTATTGATCATTATTATAATATGTATTAATAAAATTATTTATATTGAGTTTACATTATATATAATTATCAAGATTATTATAATAAATATTATATTCACATTTAAAAAAAATTAAAAATTATTATATTTTCAAAAGTTAACCTTTAAAAATTAAAAAAAATCAAAAAAATATATTTTTTATTTTTTCATTCTTTAAATAAAAATTATAAATCACTAAACCCCAAAACACCTAAATACTTAAACCATTAAACTATGAGGAAGATAAATATATTTCATTTGTATTCATTATAGTATTAAATATTCATTTTAATTATTTAAAAGTTTATTTTTATAGAATTATAAATTAAAATTAAATTATGAGGAAGACAAATATAATTTAAATAATTTACTTTTAATAAAAAAAATATAAACTTATAAAAAGAAGCAAAACATCAAAAGAATTATTATTTAGTAATATATTTTATTTTGATTTTGAATAAATTTACGTTTTGCAAATGTATTTTAAATATATCTTTCATTTTAATAATAGTTTATTAATTTATTTTTTGATCATTAATATAATATCTATCAATATAATTATTTATATTGAATTTACATGATATATAATTATTAAGATTATCATAACTAAATATAGTATTCACATATAAAAAAATTTAAAAATTATTATATTTTCAAAGGTTATACCTTCAAAAATGAGAAAAAATAACAAAAATAAATTTTTTGTTATATACTTGTTTAAATAAAACTTATAAACCATTAAATGCCTAAATACATAAATCTCTAAACTCCTAAACCCTGAAGCCCCTGAAAATGAAAACCTTTAAACTCGTAATCCTTAAATATAATTTAAAAAATTTATATAAATATTAATTATAAAATAAATTATGTGTGATACAAATATAATTTAAATAATATATTTTTCATCAAAAAAAAAAAAATAAGCTTATAAAATAATGCAAAAACTAAAAAAAATTATTATTTAGTAATAAATTTTACTTTGATTTTGAATGATTTTAGGTTTTTTAATTATATTTTAATTTATATCTATCATATTAATAATAGTTTATTAATTTATTTTTTGAAAATAGATTTAATATCTATCAATAAAAATGTATATATATAGTTGATAATATATATAGTTATAATAATTATTATTGCTAAATATTGTATAAACATTTTTAAAAAATTTTAAAATTATTATATTTTAAAATGTTATAACTTTTGAAAATATGAAAAAATATCAAAAATAAATTTTTTGTTATTTTATTATTTAAATAAAACCTATAAACCAATAAATGCCTAAAAATATAAATTTCTAAACTTCTAAATGACAAAACCTCTAAATACATAAACCATTTAATTGGTATACATTAATAATAAATCATAAATCACAATTTAATTTTTATTAAGTATAATTTTAAATTTTTATATTAATTATTTATTAGTTTATTTTTATAGAAATATTAATTACAAAAATAATTATTAGTGAGATAGATATAATTTTAATTAAACAGGTATACTCTAAATAATAAATAATAAATCTGATTTTTTTTTCATTATAATTTTAAATATTCATTATAATTATTTATTTGTTATTTTTATTTAAATATTAATTACAAAATAAAGTATAAGTTATATAAATATAATTTATATAAATTATTTTTCAACAAAAAAATATAGAAAAACTAATTAAAAGAAGAAAAAAACTAAAAACAAAAAATTATTATATAGTAATATATTTTGCTTTGTTTCTGAATCATTTTAGGTTTTGTAATTATATTTTAATTGATATCTAACTTATTAATAATAGATTATAAAATTATTTTTTTATCATCATAATAATATTTATCAATTAAAGGTTTAAGTAATTTACATAAATAATTTACGTGAATAATATTTATCATTATAACTATATAATAATTTTTTGGTTTGACATTTTTTTGTCTTTTAAAAAGTTTATCTATAATTTTTTGATGAAAATAATTTAAATAAATTATATTTGCATAACTCATTAAATATAATAATAAATTATTATTAATTTATACTAGTTTAATGGTTTAAGTAATTAGAGGTTTTGTCTTTTACGAGTTTAGTGATTTAGGGTTTTAAACATTAAATGGTTTATTAGTTGTATTTAATCAATAAAATAACAAAAAAAAATTGTAATTTTTGTTGATTTTCATAGGTTATAACCTTTGAAAATATAATTATATTTAATATTTTTAGAAATATGAATATAATATTTAGTTATAATAATATTAATAATTATATATCATATAAATTCAATATAAATAATTTTATTTATAAATATTATAATAATGATCAAAAATTAAATTAATAAACTATTAATAATACGATAGATGTTTTTTAAAAATATTAACAAAACCGAAAGTGATTCAAAATTAAAGTAAATATATTACTGGATAATAATTTTTAATTTTTAATTTTTAAATTTTTACTTCTTTTATAAGCATATATATATTTTTTGATTAAAAATAAATTATTTTAATTATATTTGTCGCACTCATAATTTATTTTATAATAAATATTTCTATAAAAATAAACTAATAAATATATAAAATGAATATATAAACTATAATAAATAGAAATTAAAATTAGATTTATTAATTATTATATATTATATAGCAGTTTAATGGTTTATGTATTTAGGTATTATGGGGTTTAGGTGTTTACTGATTTAATTTTGTATGCATTTAGTTATAATAATTATTAAATTTATATAATATATAAATTCAATATAAACATTTTTATTGATAAATATTCTAATAATGATCAAAAAATAAATTAATAATCTATTATTAATAAGTTAGATATCAATTAAAATATAATTACAAAACCTAAATGATTCAGAAACAAAGCAAAATATATTACTATATAATCTTTTTTTGTTTTTAATTTTTTTCTTATTTTATTAAGTTTATCTATATTTTTTTGTTGAAAAATAATTTATATAAATTATATTTGTATAACTTATAATTTATTTGGTAATTAATATTTTTATAAAAATAAACAAATATATAATTAAGATGAATATTTAAAATATATTGAAAAAAATAAAAATTAGATTTATTATTTATTATTTAGGATATACATGTTTAAAAAATTTATTTATTTAGTGTTTTCAAGATTTAGAAGTTATTGATTTAAGTATCTAGGCATTTAATGGTTTACATGTTTTATTAAAACAATGTGAATACAATATTTAGTATTAATAAATACCGT
>JAREIK010016118.1:0-24695 GCA_029783825.1 Sapria himalayana | reverse complement strand
TAGTACTATATACAATTATATATAACTATATTTGAATCTATGTTACATATATGTATTCATATAATTAAATCTATATATTTATTTAACTTTGTATATATTTATGTATACACTTATAACTACTTTGTAATGAATATTTATATATATTAGATGTTTAACTATATATATTCTATTTTAATTATATATACTATAGGTATAAGACATATAGATTGACCTCCCTCTCTGGTGACCATCTCTGTGGTTAATTGATTAGTTTTTCTTTCTCTCATCAGATCTCTTTACTACCATACGATAAAGGGATTGAGATTTAGTGGAAGAAATGGGGTTGACGTTCACAAAGATGTTCAACAGCAGGCTGTTTGCCACACGAGATGAAGATTTTGATGCTAGGTCTGATGCTGTCTGTAAGACAACCATTCTGTATAAGTTGAAGCTCGGTGAAATTGTGACCACGATTCCTACTATTGTCTTTAATATAGAGACTACTAATGTCTTTAATATATTGGTGAAATTGTGGGATGTTGGGGTCAAGACAAGCGCCCTTTCTCAAAGGAATTACTTCCAATACGTAATGTCTCATATTTGTGGTGGACTGCAAAGAATAGATATCAAGTTTTGAAGCCAAAGATGAGTTGCATAGATCTAAATGAAGAAAAGCTTTGAGATGCAGTTTTGCTGGTATTTCCAATAAGCAAGATCTTCCTAATGCGATAAAAACAGATGAAATTTCTGACAAGCTAGCACTTCACTCTCTTTACCCAACGCCATTCGCACATTCAGTGTACCTATTCTACCTTTGGTGAGGGCCTCTATGAGGGTCTTGATTGGCTTTCCAATTACATTGTCAGTAAGTCATAAATGAATTTAGCAGGATGTGGCAAACTTTGTTGACATATCTGAATGTTATCTAATCTTTGCCTATTTTTCTTGAGTTTTGTTAAGTTATGTGGATTCATCATCTATTTCTAGGGGTTTCAAATTGTATTTATTTTATATATTGTATGCCTAAAATACAGAACACATTTACTTTGTTCTGATCTATTGTAAGCTGAATATTTTTTTTGGTTTTGTATCTTTTTGCCATTGGATCCCAAGGTATAAGAACATATACTATAAATAATTGTCTTTGACTATATGCATACTATAAAATATTATACATAACTATATTTAAAAATATATTACAACATATATTTAATATACATTTTTATTAGTATATAAAAATGTATTTTATCATATATATACCTATAGATAACTATATATATACATATATAAAATATATAAAAATATATATACCAAATGTATAAATATAGGTATAACTATATGTGTTTAACTATATAATATTGTATAATTATATATAAATAATAATATAACTTTATACACTAATTTAATATAAACTATATTTGTAAATATGTATACATATATGTAAATCTATATATTTATTATAACTTTATATATTTATGTATAACTATTTGTATGAATATAGTTTATATAACTATATGTTTAACTATATTAAAATATTTCTAGCTATATACTATAATATAATAAAATATAACTATAATAATTGTATCTTATTATATGTATAACTATAAAAGCTCTATGCATAACTATATTTAAATATATAATTTAAACTTATATTTAATATACATTTGTATATATTAGTATATAAAAAATGTATTTTTTCTTTATTTATACCTATACATAACTATATTTATAAATATATAAAATTATATGAATAATATATATACCTACATGTATAAATATAAGAATAACCATATCTGTAACTATATGTATAACCACATGTAACTATATTTATAATTACATGTTTAACAACTATAAAATATGTTTAATTATGTTGTATAACTATATATAAATATTTTTAACCTAAATAAAACTTTATATAATTAAATATAACGATATTTTTAACAATATATACTATATGTATATATATGTAAATCGATATTTTGTTGATAACATTGTATATATTTATGTATAACTAAATATAACTACTTGTATGAATATTATATATATATTTGTATGTATGTAGCATGCATGCATGTATGTATGGATATATAATAAATAAATGTTTAACGATATAATTTTTATAACTCTATTATTATACGTATAATAACATATAACTTTAAATAATTATATCTTACTATATAACTATAAAAACATTATACATGACTATATTTAAAAATTTAATTAACACATATATTTAATATACATTTTTATATATCAGTATAACAAATGTGTTTTAGTATATCCATACCTATACATAACTATATATAAATATATGAAATTATATTAAAAATATATATACATAATGTATAATATATTATGACTATCTGTATAAATATATGTATAACCACATGTAACTATATTTATAATTATATGTATAAACACAAACAACATAATGTTTAACTATATGTTATAACTATTATAAATATTTGTATAAGTATAAAAAACTCTATATAAAAATATAACTTTATTTTTTATTATTTTAATTATGTATAGATATATGTAAATCTATATAATTGTTTATAACTTTGTATACATTTATGTATATCTACTTATAATTACTTGTATGGATATATTTATATAAACTATATGTTTAACTATATTTAACTATTTATAACTACATTTACTATATGTATCCTAACATATAATTATATATGGGATAATACTAATTTGTTGCACTAACTTGAAATTAAATGGCAAAAGTATATATCAATAATATGTAAGCACATAGCATGAAAGTGTCTGTTGGTCGGGCTCATAATGGTAAAATAATATAAATAAGGGTCGTACTCTTACCTAATCCAGCCCTTGGGCCTCAGGCTCATATATGAACTTATGTATGACAAGGTGAATACTTGATAGGTTTTTACAAAAGAAATTTTATTTTATGTAATTCCAATGCATGGGTCTCATATTTACCAATTTAGCTTTATCAAAATGAGCCTAGCATATATTATCTTTATTATTCCTAAATATTTTATTTTTACACTCTCTTTCTCTCTAAATCATAGCTGCATCTTTTAGATTTTTGTTAAGCACTATGATAATTAACTTTAATTTGTGTTTGTTCATTTCTATAATAACTATTTTTATATATCTGGGAATATGTTAGTGTGTCCCTGAATTTTTTGGGTAGAATTTTAGCCTATTTTAGGTATGTAAAGCCTTGGATGGTCCTCTATGGTGCTGTGAACAGCACCTAGCTTCTAAAACTATGAGAGAGCCAATAATTAATTCCACGCAAACAGAAGTTTGTTCGATACATTCTTATTTAGTGCAGATAGTGTCGTTGTTGTTCATATCGATGACTTCTTATTATCAGTTATTGGTTTGTAAATGTAGTATGTTATGCTCCATGTGCAGGTGTACCAATGTTCTCTATCTGCATGGAATACCAGAAGAAAAAGAACGAGAAATGCTGACCTTGCTTGAGAGACCTTATGCGTGTTTTTTTAAATCTTGATTATTTTCTTCTGTTGTCTTTGATGGTATGTGTATTTGTATTAGAGTACAGTGTGTGTGTCATCTAATTCTATGTGATTATATATACATACATATATACTATAGTATATACAACATATATACTTGGTATATATTAAATATGTACTAAGTATATATCTACGTATATACTGAGTTTATAAGTACATATATAGTGAGTATATACGTATAAACTCAGTATATACGTACTTTTATACTGTAGTATATACATACGTATTATTGATATATACATAAGTAGTGCATATATTTATTTGTAGCACATATATATCATACATACACACCTATTTACACACAGACATACTTTTGAATATATAATTGTTTGGGCTGGTCTGAACATCATCGTGCATTGCTCATTGATGTAGGCAATAAAAGTAATGGATATTAGACTTTTCCTAAAGCTTTGGAAAGATTTTTCTGGTCTAGGCCACCCAGGCAGATAAAGGTTGGTCTTAAAATCTTAGTAATTGTATTGATATGCAATATCACATTGGTACAAAGCGAACATATGAATAAATATGAGTTTTTGCTCTAGATTCGTATGATTGGTTCTAATTGTACTAGGTCTTAGAATGATGAGATCGATGATGCTCGTGTAAGTTGTCGTGTAATTCTGGTCGAGGAGGAAATTGGGTCCTATTTTGGGAGAAGCAGCTCGCCGCCTCGTCAAATACTCGCTCAATCTCAAATTCATCAGTCAAGCATCATCGCCCACCATACTTTTATTATCAGCAGTAGTAGCAGTTGCAGTAGTGGTAGTTGCGGCAGCAGCGGTAGCGACAACTATGGTGGTAATGGCAGCAGTGATGGCAGCAGCGTAGTGGTCGCGGCAGCACTCTATAGCAGGGGCAGCGGCGGCGGCGGCAGCAACAACAACAATGATAGTAGCGGCAGCAGCGGCAACAGAGGCAACAGTGGCAACAGCGGCGCCAGCGGCAACATCGACGCCAGCGGCAACAGCGGCGCCAGCGGCAACAGCGCGCCAACAGCAACAGCGGCGCCAGCGGCAACAGCGGCAGCAGTGGCAATAATAGAAATTATTCTAGAAAGGGATTTTTCCATCGCTAAATTTATTTTGTTAGGAATTATTTTCGTTGCTAATATTTAGCGTTGAGCACTTTAGCTTAGGAAAGCTTCTATCGTTATATCCGTTTAGCGACGAAAAATCTCAATTAGCTTGCTAATTTAGCTAGGAAAATTATTTTTTTAATTAAGGATTTTTCTGTCGCCAAATTTTTAACTAGGGATAATTTCACTCACTAAATTTTAGCAACGAGCACTTTAGATAAGGAACCAATCCATCGTTAATCCATCATTAATCCAATCGTTAATCCGTCGTTATATCCCATTTAGTGACGTGAATGCCCATTTAGCTAGGAAATTCTCCCGAGCTATAAGGGATTTTTCTTGTAGTATATAGAATGATATATAGATAGATAGAAAAATAAAAAGTATAATATATAGAAAGATAAATAGATAAATTTACATAAATATAGATAGACCGATAGATAAATAGACATATTGGCATATTGACAAATAAATAGATAAATAAATACACATATAGGGATATAGACTGATAAATATATAGAGAGATAGATAGATAAATAGATAGACAGATAGATAGATTGATAGATTGAGATATTGACATATTGATAGATTGACATATTTATAGATTGATATATAGACATGTAGACAAATAAAAAGATAGAGAGATAGAGAGATAGATTGATAGATTGATTGATTGATCGACATATAGATAGAAAGATAAAAAGATGGATAGACAACTTGATAAATTGATAGAAACATATACACATAGGAAAATAGAAAGATAGATAAATATATAAATAGATCGATAGAAACATTGATAGTTAGATAGATAGACATAAAGACATATAGAGAGATAGATAGATAGATTGATTGATAGATTGATAGAGTGACAGATAGACAGATAGACTAATAGAATGATAGACAAAAATATAGATAGACAGATAAACATATAGATCAATAGATAGAAATATAAATAGATAGATAGATAAACAAATAGACAGATAGAAATATAGAAATATTTATATTTTTACATATTATTAAATTGACAGATAGATATGTAGATAGATAGACAGATAAATAGATAAATAGATAGAAAGCTAGATAGAGAGATAAAAATTTAGATAGAGAGATAAAAATTTACATAGAGAGAAAGATACTTAGATAGAAAGATATAAAAATAGATAGATGCACACATAGTTCTAAAAAATAGATAGCCACATGTATAGGTAGATATATAGAAAAATTGATAGATAAATAGATAGACAGATTGATAGATTAATATATTGATAGATTCATATATTTACTGATAGATAGATTGATAGATAGATAGATTTATAGATATATATATTTACAGATAGATTTACAGATAGATAGATAGATAGATAGACAAATATACAAATAGACTAATAGACTAATTGGCAGATAAATAGATAGATAGAAAGATAAAAATACAAATGGATAGGAAGATTGACACATCGACAGATAAATAAATAGACAAATATATAAATAAATAACTAGATAGATAGATAGATAGATAGATAGATAATAGATAGACACATAAACCAATTGATAGATATATATTTAGACAAATAGATAGATAAACACATAGACAGATAGACAAATAGACAAATAGATAGGAATATAGGTAGTAAGATAGTTAGATTTATAGTTAAAAAGTTAGAGAAATAGATAGACAGATAAATAGGGAGATAGAAAGATAGATAGAAAGATAGACTAATAGACATATAGATAGATAGATAGTTAGATAGATAGATTAATTGAAAGTTAGATAGATAGTAATATAGAAACATAAATAGAAAGATAGTTAGATGAAGAGATAGATAACAAATAGATAGATAGACAGAAATATAGATAGACATACTAATAGTTTTATAGATTGATAGGTTGACAGATTGATAGATAAAAAATTAGATAGATAGACAAATAGATAGACACACCAAAAAGTAGATAGAAAAATGAATAAATAGATAAACAAATAGACATATTGATAGATTAATTGATTGATGGATAAATAGATAGATACATATGTAGAAATGAAGACAAGTAGAGATATAGATTGATATACACATAGACAAATAGATAGATAGATAGATAAGCAGATCATAGATATATAGATAGATAGATGTATAGAATGAAAAATAGATAGATAGATGCACAAATAGTAAACACATGGATAAATAGATAGATAGCAAAATAGATAGGTAGATAGGTATATAAAATGATAGAAAAATAGATAAAAGATAGATAGATAGATAGATAGACAGATAAACAGATAGATAGATAGATATATAGACAGATAGACAAAGAAACACATAGATAGATAGACAAATAGATATGTAGATAGTCAGACAAATAGATAGTAAGATAGAAAGATAGATAGAAATAAAGAGAGATATATAGATAGATAGATAGACAAATAGATAGTTAAACAAATAGACAAATAAAAAGTTAGACAGATATATATATATATATATATATATATATATATATATACTCATAGATAGAAAGTTAGATAGATATATAGATAAATAGATAAATAGATAGATAGACAGACATATAAATAGATAGATAGATAGAAATATAGATAGATAGACAGATAGATAGATAGGTAGACAATTAGATAGATAAATAGATAGACAAATAAATAGAGAGTCAGCTAGATAGAAAGATATAAATATTTACACATAGACAGATTAAAAGATAGATAGATATATAGATACATAGATAGACACATAGACATATAGACACTTAAATATATAGACAAATAGATTGATAGAAAGATTGACAGATTAATATATTTTTAGATAAATACATAGACAACGAGATTGATAGCTAAATATACACATGAATAAATAAATATACTTATAGAGAGATAGTAAGATTGATAGATTAACATATTAAAAGATTGTCAAATAGACAGGTAGATAGATAGATATATAGACAGACAGATAGATATATAGTTGTTAGATAGGAAGATAGAAAGATATATAGATATAAATATTGTTAGAAAGATAGATATACACATAGTTAGATATACACATAGACACATATATATATAAGTAGATTTGTATACAAATAGATTGATAAAAAGATAGACAGATTGACTTATTGACTTATTGATAGATTGGCAGATAGATTGATTGATAGAATGATAGATAAATAGATAGACACATTGGCATATTAATAGATAGACCAAAAGACAGACAGATAGATATATTGATTGATTGATTGATTGATAAATGGATAGATAGATAAAATGATAAATAAACAAATTGATAATTAGATCAAAGTAAACATAGACAGATAGACAAATAAAATGATAGATAGATAGATAGACAAATAGATAGATAGATGATAAATAGATATACGAATAAAAACATAGACAGATAGATAGATAAATATGTGTTATATATATACAAATAGATAGATTGATTTAAAGATAGATTGATAATTAGATAGATAGATGGATAGACAAAAAAATAGATAGATAGATATATAGACAGATAAAGAGACATATAGACAAATTCACAAATAGATAGATAGATATATCGATATAAGATAGATAGCTAGATAGATATACAGATATTTTGATAGCCATATATACTGATAGATAGATAGATAGATAAATAGATAAACAAATATATATTTGACATATAGATATATAGATAGACATAAAGATTGATATAAAAATATTTAGATAAATATATAGATATATAGAAAGATAGGTAGGAAGATAGATAAATAGATAGACAGACAGATAGATAGATAGATAAGCAGATAGATAGATAGATAGATAGATAATTAGTTAGATAGATAGACATATAGATAGATAGATAGATAGATAGAAAGGAAGATAGATAGATAGATAGACAAATAGACAGATAGATAGATAGATAGACAAATATATAGATAGACAATTAGATAGATAGATAAATAGATAGACATATAAATAGAAAGAAACCTAGATAGATATATAGATAGACAAACAGATAGATAGATAGAAATTTAGATAGATAGACAAATAGACAAATAGACATTTAAATAGATAGATAGTTAGATAGATAAATATATAGATAGCAGATAGATAGATAGATACATAGATGGAAATACAGATAAATAGATTGATACATCGATTGATATTTAGATAGATAGAAAGATATGCAGATAGGTAGATACTCATATAGATAGATAGATAGATAGATAGACAGAATGATAGAAAGACATATAGACAAAGAGAAATAGAAAATAGATAGTGAGAGAGATAGATAGATATACAAATAGAATGATAGACAAAAAGAGAGATAAATAGATAGATTGATAGAAATAAATAAAGTTAGGTAGATAGTTAGATAGATAGATAAAAATATAGATAGATAGACATATAGAATGATAGATTGATATATATATATATATGTAGATAAATTAATTGATAGATAAATTAATTGATTAATAAATTAATAGATTTATAGATAGGTATATATAAGATACATAGATAGATAGATAGTTAGTTAGTTAGTTAGAGAGATATAGATAGATATATAGATAGATAGATAAATAGAACAAAAAATAGATAGATATATTGATAAATTGATTGATAGATAGACCTATATATAGATAGACATATGGGAAAGATAGATATTTTGAGAGACAAACAGACAAATAAATAGATAGATAGTTATATAGATAGATAGATATGTAAATAAATAGGAAGATCTATAGATATATTGATAGATTGATATATAGATAAATAGATAGAGAGATAGATAGATAGATAGATAGATAGATATATAGATAGATAGATAATTAGATAGTTAGATCATCATATAGTTAGATAGTTAGATTGATTGATAGACAGATAAAAAGAAAGAAAGATAGATAGATAGAATGATTGATTGATAGAAAAATAGACACATTCAAAAATAGATAGATAGTTACATAGATTGATTGATTGATTGGTACATAGATAGACATGTTTATAGATTGACAGATAGATAGATAGATAGATAGACAATTAGATAGATAGACATATAGATAGATAGAGACAGAAAGATAGACAGATTGACAGATAGATAGATAGATAGACATACTTATAGGCAGATAAGTTTATAAACATATAGATAGATAAAGAGATGCATAGATAAACAAATAGACAAATAGTTAGTTGGACAAATAGACACATAGGCAAATTTATAAATAGACAGATAGAAAGATAGATAGATAGATAGATAGATATACACATAGATAGATAGACATATTTATAGATAAATAGATTAACAGATATATAGATAAACGGAAATGCACATTTATAGATACACATTATGACAGATAAATAGTTTATAGATAGATAGATATAAAGATAGATAGATAGACAAATAGATAGATTGATATATAGACAGATAGAAAAATAAACAGATTGACACATAGACAGATAGACAAATAGATAGATTGACAGATAGACATACAAATATATAAAAATATAGACATAAATATAGATAGATTTATAGATAGGTTGATATAAAGATAGGTAGATAGAAATATAGAAATAATAATAGATAAAAAGATAGACACGCTACAAGAAAAATCAAAAATAGCTAGGGAAAATCCCCTAGCTAAATTTTTTTTTTCGTCACTAAATTGTATATAACGACCGAATAATGACGGAACATTCCCAAGCTATACTGCTTGTCGCTAAAAATTTACAAGGAAAATATTTCCTAGCTAAATTAGCATGAAATAAATCCCTAGCTAAAATAGCGAGGGAAAATTCCTTAGCTAAATTAGCAAGGAAAAAATCCCTAGCTATTTTCATTCTAATATTATTTCATATTTTAAATTTTTTACATAAAATTTAAGTACATATTTTTAAATTTTTATATTAAATTTAATAATAACATAAATTATAAACCTTTATTTATAATTTAAAAAAAATAAAATTAATTAATAAAATAAGTTGATACAATATGTTAAATAGTTAAAACAAAAACATAAAAAACCTTGATTACATCTTATTCTTCATCAATGTATCTAATGACAGTGCATAGAGTATAATCTATCTATGAAATTAATGTTGTTTTCTTTCCCCTAGCTCCTCAAGAACTGCATAATACTCTAGCACCCGAGCATGTTTCTCCAATGCCAACATCTTCTAGTTATTTTTTACTGATACTCCACGCAAATAGATAACATTGTTACACTTGCATATGGAGCATAGCATGCTACATTTACAAACTAATAAAAAACACAATACAATGCCACGGATAAACAGATAGACTAACGCTTGCAACACAAACAACCATTTGCTAGAAATTTCAATAACAAGATAATCATGAGCTTATTTTTAAATTATCATATCAAGATTTTTCCAAGATTTCCAGTAAACTGCTCATCAACATAATCTTATGTTTTGCCTAGTTTCACGCATCAGTCCATGGTTAATTATAAGAAAGTTAGAAAGTACCAAACAAAATAGAAATGAAAGTTGAAATGATAATAGGCTGCATGGTATTGAATTTTTGCACACCTGTAGGTTCATATAGGAATCCAACGAAACAAAGAAACTTGAAAGAAACCAAAAAAAATGAGAACAAAATGCAATGTACAGAAAAATAACACATGGTAGCCTGCCTATGTATTCCATTCCCCACTTGAGTTTTATAATGACCATTTTAACAATCAAGTTGTTAAGAAAAGGCTTGGGATTAATGTGTATGGTCTGCAATATTCAGCAATAAAAAAACTAAGGAATGATGTTCTCACTACTAAAAATTACGATAATACCTACCAAAATACTGACCAAAAAATTCTATCACTAATTGCTATCCAACATACGACCAGTTAGCGACCAAAAAAGAGAAACGAAAAAAAAAATTTACCGATCAAAGACTGACCATAATTACCAATCAAATATTTTTGGTCGGTAATCAGTTTGTAGAGTGGTTATCGAATATATTACCGATCATTTAACAACCTAGCATTATACTTGGTCGGTATAGTCTTTTTTCAAATTATTTATAGCTTCGTACATACCGACCATTTACTGACCAAATATATAGGTCGGTAATTACCGACCAATTCATGATTAATTTATAGATTTGAAAAGGCAGATTGGAGAAAAATCTTCTGACAAAATTCCCAAGCAACTAACGACCATATCTTTCCGACCAAATATATTTGGTCAAAAATATGGTCTGTAAATAAAAAGAGAATTAGAGAAAAACATTCCCAAAAGATTACTGACTATTTAATTACCAAAAATATATAATCATTAAAAATGATCGGTATAGTGGTTACCCAATATATTTTTAAGGTTATAATTTTTGACCAAACTACTGACCAAATATTTAGGTCTGTAATTATTGACCATTTCATCACCGAATACAGACCATAACTTCCGATCAAAATGTTTTTGGTCGGAAATTGTCAGTAAATTAGGATGGAAATAGCGAATAGAGATTACCAACTAATTACCGACTATTTAACAAACAAAAGTGTATTACCATTAAAATTGGTCGGTAAATTGTACTTCCAAATACTTATAGATTTTTCTCATCGACCGTTTGCCGACCATAATTTTGGTCGGTAATCCATTGTTTTACATTTTTGATTTAAAAATCATATGCTAAGTCATTATTAACTAAAACCATCGAAACTCCATTGTTTATCCAAAACAGAGCCGAATGTAAGCACGAAATCAAAAAAAAATTATATTTCTTCTTAATTCAGACAAGTTTTTCTTTGTTCTTCTCCTTCAAATATCTAATACACATCTCCATCTCTCTGAATTATATATAGACATTCAGAAATTCGTTATTTCAGTATATTCGGGTATTAAGTTTTTTTTCTCCTCCTAATTTCTTAAATTTTGCTTCAATTTCATTTAACCTAACATAATTTTGACTCTACACAATTAATTAAACTATAATTTTTCATTTTTTAAAATTTGTTCATCTACTGTATATATTTTTTAGGGTTTTAGTTATTTTGATTTCAATTACATGATGTTTGCATCCGAATAATCTTTATATTAATGGTTTATATTTATATAATCATATAATATTATGTATAAATGGCTATACTTTAATAAATATAATGATTTATGTTAAAACAAACTTTTATTTAATGTTAATCTTAATTAATATCTATAACAGTATATTTATAATTTTATACATTTATATAATTGAATGATATTATGTATAATTCTTTATACTATAATATATATAAATGTATTACATTTTAAATACACACTGATATATTTATATAAACATATAAAGTTATATATAAATATTTATACATATGTATTAATGTTTATAAATATCTATGCAAAATTTATATTAAACAATCCATTTATATATTTTCTTATATAACAATTAAGTAATATTAAATGATTATACAATTTTTGAAATATTTATATTACATATTATTTTTTATATAAATATAGAATATTTATAATGTTTATATAAATGTGATATATATACTATATATTATTTATAAAAGTGTTATATATAAAAATAATAATATTTAAGTAACATTTATAAAAATATTTTATTCACAAATATTATATAGATTCGTGTATTCAATTATATAATCATATACCATTTAATATAGAAGATTTTTAAACTACATTTATAATAAATTAAACTACTTTTATAACTATATTTATAACTTTATATAAATAATTTGTAACTATATAATAATGTATAACTATATATATAATTCTATATAACTATATTTCTAAAAAAAATTACTATATGTATACTAATATAAAACTATATATAATTATATTTTACTAAATGTGTACTTATATAAATGTTAAATATAATTATATCTTTAACTACATACATATTTATAACTATATGTGTATAACTATATATAAATATTTGTATAAATATGTATTATATAATTAAATATAACTATATTTGTAACTCTATATACATATATGTATTAATATAATTGAATTAAAATATTTGTTTATATCGTCGTATATATTTATGGATAACTACTTATCACTACTTGTATAAATATATCTATATAACTATATGTTTTATTATATATAACTATTTATAACTTTATATATTATATGTAAAATAATATATAACTATAAATAATTGTATCTTACTATGTGTATAACTTTAAAAGTTTAATTCATAATTATATTTAAATTTTAAATTTACAGCTTATATTTAATATATATTTGTATATAGTAGTATATAAAAAATATTTTACTATATCAATACCTATACATAACTATATGTATAAAAAATTAAATTATAAAATATAAAAACCTACATGTATAAATATACATTTAACTATATGTGTAACTATATGTATAATAACATGCAACAATATTTATAATTACATGTATAACAACATACAACATTATGTTAAACTAAATGAGTATAATTATATATAAATATTTGTATAACTAAATAAATGTCTATATAATTATATATAACTATAATTGTAACTATATATACATTTATGTATTAATATAATTAAAGCAAAAAAATTTTTTATAACATTATTTATATTAATGTATAACTACTTATTGCTACTTGTATGAATATATTATATATAACTATATGTTTAAATATATATAACTATTTATAACTATATATATTATATGTAAAATAATATATAACTACAAATAATTGTATATTACTATGTGTATGACATTAAAAGTTTATGCATAATTGTATTTAAATATTAAATTTACCGCTTATATTTAATATATATTTGTAAATAGTAGTATATAAAAAAGTATTTTAGTATATCTACACTTGTACATTACTATATGTATAAATATATAAATTTGAATTAACAAATATATAAACATACATGTATAAATATATGTTTAATTATATGTGTAACTAAATGTATAACCACATGTAACTATATTTATAATTACATGTATAACAACATACAACATTATTTAAAACTATATATCTATAAATATTTTTATAACTAAAAAAATGTCTATATTATTATATATAACTATATTTGTAAATATATATACATTTATGTATTAATATAAAGTTAAAGCAAAATTTTTTTTATTACATTGTTTATATTATATGTATAACTGCTTATAACTACTTGTATGAATAAATCTATATATAACTATATGTTTTAATTATATATAACTATTCATAACTTTATATATTATATGTTAAATAATATAGAACTATAAATAATTGTATCTTGTCATGTGTATATCTTTAAAAGTTTGAAGCATAATTATATTTAAATATTAAATTTACAGCTTATATTTAATATATATTTGCATATAATAGTATATAAAAAAAGTATTTTACTATATCTATACCAATACATTACTATATGTATAAATATATAAAAAAAAATTAACAAATATATAAACCAACATGTGTAGATATACGTTTAACTATATGTGTATCTAAATGTATAACCACATATAACTATATTTATAATTACAACATTCAGCATTATTTTAAACTATATGTGTATAACTATATATAAATATTTTTATAAATAAATAAATGTCTATATAATTATATATAACTATATTTGTAACTATATATACATTTATGTATTACTATAATTAAAGAAAAAAAAAATTTTATAACATTGTTTATATTTATTTATAACTACTTATAACTACTTGTATGAATATATCTATATATAACTATATGTTTAATTATACATAACTATTTATAACTATATATATTATATGTAGAATAATATATAACTATAAATAATTGTATCTTACTAAGTATATAACATTAAAAGTTTTATGCATAATTATATTTAAATATTTTATTTGCAGCTTATATTATATATATATTTGTAAATAGTAGTATATAAAAAAGTATTTTAGTTTATCTATACCTATACATTACTATATGTATAAATATATAAAATTAAATTAACAAATAAATAAACTTACATGTATATATATATGTTTAACTATATGTGTAACTAAATGTATAACCACTTGTACTTATATTTCACTACTAGAAAAATCCCATATAGCTAGGGACAATTGCGTAGCTAAATGGACATTTTCTATCACTAAAAGGGATATAGTGACGGATTAACAATGAATCATTTTTCTATCGAAAGTGATGGTTACTAAAAATTAGCAAGGGAAAGTGTCCCTAGCTAAATATTTAGTGATAGACAAATCACTAGCTAAAAAAATATTTTACCTAGCTAAATTAGCAAGCTAAATAAGATTTTCCATCGCTAAACAAAAATAATGACGGAAGATTTCCCAAGCTAAAGTGCTGGTCTCTAAATTTTAGTGACGGAAATAGTCCCTAGCTAAATAAATTTAGCAATGGAAAATCCATTGCTAAAATAAAGATTTCCCTTGCTAAATTAGCTAGGAAATTTTTCATAGCTATTTTAGGGATTTTCCCTTGCTAATTTATCAAGGGGGTTTTCCCTAGCTATTTTAATTTCAAAACTTTTTTGAGAATTTAATTTATTTTAAAATTTTTAATTAAATAATTTAATAATTTTATATCAAATTGAATATAAAAAGAAACTATAAATAATTTATAATAAACAAAAAATAAAATCATTTAATAACTTATTTTAATTCTATATTTTACATAATTGAAACTAAAAATAACAAAATTTTATTACATCTTATTCATCAATGTTTCTATCGACAGTGCATAGAGCACAACAAACCCACTCATTGACGTTGCTTTCTCTCCCTCTTCGATCACCATTTTCTAGTGCTACAAAGCTGATGAGTCACGACACGTAATGTCTGGTGTAAAACCCCATCACTTATACAAGCTTTGTATAAGAAACAATGCGGTATCATATTTATAAGAAAATTAAACCGCTTAGTCAAATTAAAATAAAAAAATGTCATGTTTTGATAAATAAATAATCTTGCAGTATATATGTAAATATATACTAGCATTTCACTCATACATATATTACTGCAGTATATGTACATAAAAAGTATAGTATTATGTGGACATATATACTAAGTACAAATATACTCGGTATATATGTACATTAAATACCGTAGTATTATTTGTACATATATACGGACTATATTCATATGTATATACTGAATTTGTTGCTGTTGCAGCTGTTCCTCTTATCGTTGCCGCTCTTGCCGCTGTTGTTGTCACTGCCAATGCCACTACTACCACTACTGCTGCTATCATCGCTGCCTCTACTGCCATTGTTGCCTCTACCGCCGCCACTACTGTAGATGCCACCGATCCCGCCATCGCTGCCATCACCGCCGCCACTGTCTGATTCAGTGTTGTCGCCGCTGCACCTGCAAATGGTGCTGCGGCTGCTACCGCAGTAGCCACTGCCGCCACTACTACCACCACTATTGCTAATGCCACTACCACCATTGCCACCTCTACCACTGCTACCGCCACTATTGCCGTTACCGCTACCTCTGCTACTATCACTCATGCCGATGCCGTTGCCGCTACTGCCGCTGCTACCACTACTGCTGCCGCTACTACTGTCGCCGATGCTGCTGCCGCTACTACTGCCGCTGATGCCGCTGCCGCTACTACTGCTGCCGATGATGCCGCCGTCACTGCCACCGTAGTCGCAATCGTAATTTTTGCCACCGCTACTATTGCCACTGATGTCGTCACCGCCACCGCCGTTGCCGCCATTGTTGCTGCAACAGCCACCGTAGCCGCCACTGTCACTGCCACTGCCACTGCTGCCACCATTGTCGCTGCCACAGCTGCTGCCCCATTTCTGCCGCCACCACTACCGCTACCATCATTACCACTGCTATCACCCCTTCCGCTTCTACTACTACTAATAATAGGCTTTTACATACCTATAATAGGCTAAAACTCTACCCAAAAAATTTGGAGACACAAAGATTTTCACAAATATATAAAAATAGTTATTATAAACATGAACAAATACAAATTAAAGTTGATTGTCATACAGCTTCGACAAAAATTTAATTAAATAATATAATATTATTAAATTAAATTGAATAAAAACCAAAACTATAATTGAAAATTTTAAGTTAAACAAAAAAAATTCATTTAATATCTTATTCTAATACAATATTTTAAATAACTAAAACAAAAAAAATATCAAAATTTTATTACATCTTATTAATCAATGTATCGATCAACAATGCATAAAGTATAATCTATCCATGCATTGACATTACTTTATCTCCCTCTACTCTCTCGGCACCAAGTTTCTGGTGTGAAAAAGCTATCCGATTCACGGTGTGTCATGTCTATTGAAAAATCCCTTCACTTATACAAGCTTCATATGGGAAATAATGTGGTACCATATCTATAAGAAATTTAAACCACTCAATCAAATCAAATTAAATAAAAAAACTATGTTTTTATAAATATATATTACTGTAGTAAATATGTACATATATACTACATTTCACTCGTACATATATTACTGTAGTATATGGACATATAAACTATAGTATTATGCGTACAGTTATATTGAGTACATATATACTCAGTATATATGTAGTAAAAATACTATAATATTATACGTACATATATCTTGACTATATACGTACGTATATATTGCATTTGTTGCCGTTGTTGCTGCTCCTGCTGCGCTGCCAATCCTGATGATGCTGCTGCCACCCCTGCAGCTGCTGCTCTTGCCTCTACTACTGTCATTGCTGCCACTACTACCACTGCTGCTTGTGCTGCCACCACTACCGGTGTTGTAGCCGCTACTACTACTACAGCCATTGCTGGTGCTACCACTATTGCCACTACTGCCGCCTCTACCGCTGATGTAGGTGCTGCCTCCACTACCACCACTGCCACTGATGATGTTGTTGCCTCCGCTACAGTCATTACCGCTACTACCGCCGCCACCACCACTAGCACTACTGCCACTACTACCACCGCTGCAGCCGCTACCACCATTGCCGATGCTGCCGTTGCTGCTGCCACAACTATCGCTACTGCAGCAGCTGCTGCCTCTACCATCACTCCCGCTGCTACCACCACAACATTGCTGGAATAGTCTTTTACATACCTATAATTGGCTAAAACTCTGGCTAAAAATTCAAAGACACAAGAACATATTCACATATATATATATATATATATAATTATTATAGACATGAACAAATACAAAATTAAAGTTGATTGTCATACAACTTCAACAAAAATCCAAAAGATGTACAACAATTTTGTTTAGAGAGAGTGTGTGTGTGCAAAAATAAAATGATTTAATTATAAAAAAGATAAGATAAGCTAGGCCGCCTTTTGATAAAGCTAAAATCGGTAATATGGGACCCATGCATTAGAAGGATCATGGTAATGTTTAAATGCTTTGAATTAAAATTTTTTCTTGTGTCTCACATAATGTGTCATGTAAAGATTCATAATTAGGTTAATAAAAAAAACAAAGAACAAAACCAGAATAAAAAAATTGAAACCTACAAAAAAATATTATAATTATTTGCTACACATAGACAAAAATAAATAATAGTTCAGAAATAATTCTCAGACGAAATCATCCTCATAATTTGCAGGGAATGCTAGCCTCTCCTGTGATGTTTCACAGCTGGATCTCGAATGCTATATGTTGCACCAATTCCACTAATTGTGACTCCATATAGGACATCTACTATTGCATTACATTCTTAATTTCTTTCATTATTCATTTCATTATTTTCTTGCATTTCTTCCATCAAATTAGTATACTTCTCACCTTATGTTCTTAATATCATATATTTCTTCCTTCAAATGAGATATTTGTGCATCCTTTTTCATTTCGGTCTTCTTAACTAGAATACATTCATTTGTTTACAGTGCTTGTTGTTCGACCACCTCATCCACCATTGCTGAGACAGATGAATTAGAAGCACAACTACTGCAACAAAATGTCATTCCCTTAGAGTTGATTATGTACACTCACTGCTTCTTTCGACCTCCTATGGTCTCCAAATAAATTGGATCATAGTCAATTGGTTGAAGATCCATAGAACCCTCAACTTGTTGATGAGTAGCTATTATACGTTCCTCAATTAGATCCTGAGATAAAATAGAGAAATAAACTTTTCTAGATATATAAAAAATAAAATAAATATTTTGCATTCCAAATAGTTTTCATAAAGTACTGTAGTTTTATAAAATCTAATTAATATCACAAATTCTTACAGCAATCATCTGAGACTTGTTGTCAACATACTATTTAATTTATGTATCTTCCTAAATATCTCATAAAAATTTGGATCTCGACCCAATTCTCCAGCCTAGAATATATTCTTATTAAGTCATAAAAAAACAAATGATCAAAAAATTTAACAAAATTAATAAAACCATGTGGAGATTTGATTTATTGGACTATTAGGACAACCACAAAATATATAAATGTTTAGAATTTTTAAATTGTATCAAATCTCGATCATGCTCAATGCTCGACTTTGACCCTCCTATATGTCGATAGATTCTTGAACCTAGTCCAGCTACCTCACTTCATTGATTTTTGTTGCTAATATCTGATTTTTTTTCTTCACATATGGCTCCTCTCAATAATTAAGCCACTCGGGCCAATCATCCTCGGATATAAAATAATGTATTTCTTTAATATTCTTCAATTTATGGACAAAATTAGAATACCATTGAGCAGCCTTGATATCCCAAAATGACTTTATCTTTCCATCAAATTTGGGTGCCCATGTGCACTGATTCTATATATAAAAAAATCACAAAAGAATTTATATTAACAACAAGAACATAAGTATTTACTGTTTGAATAATAACCAACATAATAGTTAAGTAATTAGATAATTATTTTTCAATACTTTTATTTTGTTATTTTTACCTGAATATCATTAAAATATGACTCTTATGTCGATTCAGAAACTTTCTCCCGGGATAATGCTTTAGAATCAACCATTTTTTGAAAGACATTGTAATTATAGTTGAACACTTTTGAGATGGAATAAAACTATACAAATAAATAAATAACAATGAAAACAAGCAAATCATAACAATAAAAAAAACCACGGACAGTAACATCAAAATTTTTTTTCAAGTCATTTTTATATATTTCTTTTACCTCCCATCGACAATCTCAATTTCCAACTTTGCACAAACTACAGAGGAAGGTACAACATTTGATGAGGTTCTTGGTTTTGTAAATAGGGGAACATTAGTGTAAAATATGGTGTAGAAGATAGAGATAGATCAAAAGTGTGTGCAAGAAGCAGAATGGGTTGTGGGCTTACATCTCATAAAGGTGATAGTAGAGGTCTCAATGATGGTGATGGTGATAGAAATGAAGATGGTAATTGTGATGTTGAAGTCTGGATATGGTGACTATGAGATGGTACTGATTCTGCAACATGATGTAACATACTAGATGAATTTGGTTCATTTCTATGTCCACGTCCACCTCCACCACGGTCACGTCCTTTAGGTGCCATCAACTGTACAAAATAAACATAGAACAAATAATAGAGATATGATGAACAAAAATGCATTTTTGAATAAAACACACTGATAGATTTCGACAAAATATAAAAATTCTTTAATAGTTTAATATTATAAAAAAATTATAACAATTTAATTATCAGAATCACTGTCATCCCCTAATGGATCTTCTGATATTTTGTCTGATTATGATATAAGTTTGAACTTTCTTTAGATAGAAATTGTTTATCTTCAATTTCTATTATGCCACCATTTGAATCACAAACATTTTCTGGATCTTCATCTACGTTCACAGGCTCAATATTATTTATGTCATCTTTCTGGAATGTCGGTGCAATATCTAAGTATGCATTTCTTTTTTGCGATGTTGGAACTTCAAATTTTGATCAAGCTTTGATTTTTCAAATCACCCACCAATCTCTCTTATCATGAGATAAACTTGGATATGTACAATAATATACTTGAGAAAATTGAACTACCATAATAAATAGCTCATATCGATTATATCTGCATTTATGGTTAACATCCACTAGCTTATAATTCGAATGAATCTTTGTGCCCACATTTTGTGTAGGATCAAACCACTCGCACTTAAATAATACAATCATGTTATTTTCGAGTCCAAGATAATCCAGCTCAATAACTTCTTTGAGTTGACCATAATAATTAATCTTATCTACACTATAACCTGAGCCTTTAATGCATTTACCACTATTCAATATTGTTTAGAAGAACCATGCCTGATTGTGTGAAATTTATATCCATTAACAAAATCACCGAGGATAGGTTGTCACATATCTAAATGAGCCTTTACTTAGATTTTCAATGAAAATATTTGAATCTCCATTTAAAGGATCAATTGCTTGTGACATAAATTAAAAAAAATGATATTAACAAATAAAAGATACTAATAAATTAAATAATTCAAAAATTTAAAACTTAATAATTCTCACAAAATTTTTTAACCAATTCACAAATTCAGTTTCTAACATATAATCGACATCATTACTGGAAATTGCTTGTTGCCTGTATTTTAACTACTCAACATAAATGCTGCAGAAATATAAAATGAGAGAGAAAAATGTATATCAATTTTTAATAATTCCTATTAAAAGTAAAACTAAACCATGATTAAACATGCAACCATTTTGGATATACATACTCAATATATGGCGCAACCTCCTCACAATTAAGTAAAATATAGCTCCGAGTTGCTTTGTACCCTTCAGCTGTTATACATCTTATCATTGCTCTTCCAAATTCTCTTCAAGGGTGCTTGAAGATAGATAGTTAGTCCACAAACACATCTTTTACCATCATATGACCTTCATCATTCCGCAGCACATTTTTTTTCTTTGTATTGACATGATCCTCAAAATAATAAGAACAAATGATGATGCTTCTTCTTCTAAATATGTATTGCAAATTGAACCTTCAACTTTTGCCTTGTTTCTAATATTCAATTTCAACTTAAAAAGATACCTACAACCACAATGCTAGGTTTCAATTATATTAAATTACAATATTACGTTATGTATGAAATAATAAAACACAGCAAATTATATGTATTACCTCTCAAAAAATATATCCACATGTATAGCATTGACCCTACTATTCTTGCTTCATATGCCAAATGAACCGGCAAATGCTCCATTGAGTCAAAAAAACTGGGTGGGAATATCAGTTCAAGCTTAGAAATAAAAGTGGAATGTCATTCTCCAGCCTTACCATGTTATCTATTTTGATTGTGGTTGTAGTTAGCTATTTGAAAAACAAACTAAGTTCTATAAGGACCTTCCAAACACTTATGGGAAATAATTCATGGAATGCAATTGGTATTAATCTCTGCATAAATACATGACAGTCATGACTTTTCATTCCAAATAACTTAAGATTCTTCATATCTACGTAGCAATTCAGGACACCCACAATATTTGACCCATATCCATCAGGGAATTTCAAATTTTTAACAAATTCACACAATATCTGTCTTGCTTTCTTATCAAGTGTGTAGCAAGCTTCGGGAAATTTTCTTATTGCCTCATTCAGTTTCAATTTAGGACACCGACAGTAATCATTCAGCTCTTGTCTTGATAATAAAGTTTGTTTTATTTTTCCGTCTACATTAAGGACAGTGTTGAAAACACTTTCGAACACATTTTTTTTCAATATGAATTACATCAAAGTTATGACAAATTAAATTGGACTCCCAATATGGGAAGTCCCAAAATATACTACGTTTCCTCCAACCAAATATTTGCCTATTGGTCCATTACTTTCAGAAGCAATCCTTTTTAGTTACCTTCTTCAAACCCAACCTCTTAATCTCTATCATAATATCATCTCCTACATGAACTACGGGTGCAACTATCATCATAGTTTTATTTTTTTAAAATGCAGTTCAATTTCTTCAAATGGATGATTCGTAGGTAGAAACTTATGATAGTTATCAAACTATGACTGTTTACCACTAAATTTGAGGCTAAATTATCAGAATTTGCCATGCAATACGAAGCATGTGAATCATCCTGTAGACTCCAGCTAGAAAAAATGAATATGCAACAAAGTACTTACCGTTCATATAAGAGCTGCCGCATATGATTTAACTCTACAATAGAGGATGTAAGAAAACATCTCACAAATGCTTTAACTATGCAATAAGAGGCTGTAAGAAAACATCCAAGCATGCCTTATAGCTTTTTTGGCCCTAGAACCAATATGGACAAAAACATATATTACTCCTTCATACACAACTACGGAGACAAGTTATAAGGTGTCACTATCATTGGCCATGTTGAATCTATTGTCCAGATTGCCTAATGGCTGAAATCAATCAGTGCAAAGACCCAATTTTACATTTGACTTTCTACAACAAAATCTTGATGTATATTATTAAAATGGTTCCAAGTAAGGAATCTGGTGGATGTTGCATTACTCCTTCTTCAACCTCATGCTCAAAATGTCACCTCACATCATTTACTGTAGCATTGATACATATAGTCTCTGTAATCGAGGAATTAATGAAAAATAACATATCTTCTTAAAGACAACCTTTAATTTTTGTCGCATATCTACAACACAAGGTGCCTTCTTAAATCGAGGATGATCACAAAACTTATAGCTAATTAAATCACTATCACCACCCCAAATATAACATACATCCATTTAAACACAATCAGTTTTTTCCACTGGTAGACCTATTCCTCATAGTAACTTCTTAGTGTTGTAAAAGTTATTAGCGATCAAATTATTATCCGGAACATCTCCTTCATAAGTTTACCACATGATCAAATTATTTCTCAGACATATGATTTTTTTAACTTAATGGCTCATAAGTTGAGCTACAAGTGACAATTACGAATGTTTTTACAACCAGACCACAACTTTTTATCTGCCTTTAAGCATTTCATAAAATTTATGAGCTTCAGGATTAAGTTGTTCATCCATGTTATCCATATTGAAGTTAGCACCATCAGCTTCATGATCATTTTATGGAATGTGTTTGATGATTCTTCACTACAAGCAAATGATTTAGTACCCTCATTTTGCTCAAATGGTATCTCATAGTGTTTGCATTACGAAAAGAAATATTGTGACACTTGCGATGATTACATGAACACTTAATTATTTCTCCATCCATCAATCTCGATTGACTACATGTAAAATTGATGAATGTTTCAAGCCTAGTCAAAAGAT
>JAREIK010016117.1:0-20519 GCA_029783825.1 Sapria himalayana | reverse complement strand
TTTCTATCTATATGGTCTATCTGTCTATCTCTCTATCTGCCTAGATATCTATATATATGTTTATCTATCTATCTAACTATCTGTCTATCTATCTATCTTTCTATTTGTTTTCTATATATCTATCTATCTATTCTTTATCAATTTATTAGTATATGTATTTATCTATCTATCTATTTGTCTATTTTTCTATATATCAATTTGGCTATATGCATATCTCTCATATATCAATCTATCTGTCTATCTGACAATCTATCTGCATATATATCAATTTATTAATCTATCGATCTGTCTATCTATTTATCTGTTTATCTGTCTATCTATTTATCTATCTATCTGTCTATCTATCTATTTGGCTATATATCTATTTCTCTATATATCTATCTATCTTTTATCTCTATATCTCTTAATCTGTCTATCTCACAATCTATCTATTTATCTATATATCAATCTGTCCTATCTATCTATCTGTCTATATATTTATTTATCTATCTATCCATTTGTATTTTCTGTCTATCTGTCTATCTATAAATCTATATATATGTCTATAATTCTATCTATGTATATGCCTATATGTTTATCTATCTAACTATCTATCTTGCAATCTATTTATCCATCTATTTTAAACTAGTGTATCTATTAGTGTATGTATCTATCTGTCTATCTAAATTTCTATAAATTTATCTATCTATATATTTATATATCTATCTATCTATCTTTCTATCTATTAATTTATCAATCTACCAATCTATCTATCATTTTAATTAACTATATATCAATTTATCTATCTATATCTCTTTTTATCTATCTATCTATATATCTTTTTATCTATTTGTTTGTCTATCTATCTGCCTTTTTATCTATCTAACTATCTTATTATATGATATCTGTCTATCTATATTTTATGTATTTATTTATTTATCTATCTAACTATCTATCAATTTATATATTTATCATTATATTTATCTATCTGTCTAACTATCTATCTGTCTATCTATCAATCTATTTATCTCTCTATTTATATATCTAAGTATCTGTTTATTTATCTATCTATCTAATTGTATTCTGTCTAATTGTCTATCTTTCAATAAATCTATCTGTCTATATATTTATTGATATTTGTGTTTATGTGTTTATCTCTCTATATGTCTATCTATCTATCTTTCATTCTTTATATCATTCTATCTATCTATTTATCTAATTTTCTATCTATCTATCTATCTATATATCTATCTATTTATCGATTGTTTATCTTTGTAACTATCTATATCTCTATTAGTTTATCTGTGTATCTCTCTATGTCTATATCTATCTATATGTCTATATTTTTATCTATTTATCAGTAAAACTAGATATCTATCTGACTATCTTATTATCTACATATATATATATATATATATATATCTACTTCTTTGTCTATCTATCTATCTATCTATCTCTATATATGTATATCTATATATCTGTCTATATGTCTATCTATCTATCTATCTATCTATCTATCTGTTTGTCTGTCTATCTATCTATTTATCTACATATCTTTTTGTATATCTATCTACATGTGTATCTATCTATTTGTTTATTTTCTCTCTCTATATGTCAATATGTATATTTTTCTATCTATCTATCTATCTATCTATCTATCTATCTATCTATCTGTCTGTCTATCTGTGTATCTGTCTATCTATCTATCTATTTTTTTTCTATTTGTCTTTAAGTCTATCTGTCTATCTGTCTCACTAATAATCTATCTATCTATCTGTTTGTCGGTCTGTCTGTCTAGCTTCATTCTATCTATCTACATATCTCTCTGTCTATATATCTACATGTGTATCTATCTATTTGTTTACTCTCTATATCTCTATATGTCGATATATGTATTTGTCTATATATATATATATATATCTATCTATCTGTTTATGTGTCTATCCGTGTATCAATCAATCAATCAATCTTTCTATTTGTCTATCTCTCTATCAGTCTATCTATCTCACTAATTATCTATCTATATATCTATCTGTCTAGCTTCATTCTATCGATCTGTCTGTGTATATATACTTATCTCTTTCTATATATATATATATATATATATATATATATATATATATATTTATCGATCTATCTATGTGTATATCTATATGTGTCTATTTGTCTATCTATCTATCCCACGATATATATATATATATATATCTATCTATCTTTTTGGTTATCTATATATCTCCCTATTTGTGTATCAGTCTATATGTCTATCTATTTATCAATCTATCTGTCTATTTCTCTATCTTCAATGTGAATATCTATTTATTTGTCTATTTGTCTATTTTCTATCTGTTTATCTATTAATCAAACTTTTTTATTATTTGTCTATCTATATATATTTCTATCTATCTATCTATCTACCTATCTACCTATCTGTCTATCTATTTGTCGAATTATCTATCTATCTATCTATTTATTTTTATATCTGTCTATCTGAATATATATCTATCTCTATATATCTCTATGTTTCTATCTCTTTATCTGTTTATCTATCTATTTGTCTATATAGCTACCTATTTGACGATCTGTCGATCTGTGTATATATCTATCTATGTTTCAACCTACTTATCTATCTATTTCTCTATCTATTTATCTATCTATCTTTCTAAATATTTATCTATCTATCTATCTGTGTATCCATCTATCTAAGTATATAATTATTTATCTATAAATATATCTTTTGAACTGTCTATATGTCTATTTGTCTATCTGTCTATCTCTTCATCTCTCTATATGTCGATATGTCTATTTGTCTATATGTCTATCTTTCTATATGTCTATATTTCTATATGTCTATATGTCTATCTATCAATATATAATCTGTCTATATTTCTATCTACCTATCTATGTATATGTCTATATGTCGATCTATCTAACTATCAATCTTGTTGTCTATCTATCTATCTACTTATCTATCAATAAATCTATCAATCTGTGTATCTATCTATTTATTTAACTATCTATCTATCTATCTAACTAACTATCTAATTAACTATCTTTCTTTCTTTCTTTCTCTATTTCTATCTATCTCTGCATCAATTTATTTATCTATTTTTCTATCTATCTATCTATCTATCTATTGATCTATCTATCTATATGCCTATCTTGCTATCTAGATATCTTTTAATCTATCTATTTGTTTAATTGTCAAATAATGTACCTATCTATCTATTCATCTATCGACCTATCTGGCTATCTAGTGATCTATCAATCTTTCTTTCTATCTATATGTCTATTAGTCTACTTTTCTATCTGTCCATCTATCTATTTTTGTATCTAACTATATATATATATATATATTTATTTGTCTATCTAAGTCTCTATCTATCTGTCTATATGTCTATCTATATTCTATCAATTTGTCTATTTGTATATTTGTCTATTTGTTTATGTGTCTATGTGTCTATCTTTCTATCTGTTTAAATATCTATCTACCTATCTGTCTTTATGTCAATCTATCAATCTATCTATTTGTCAATTTATATATTGACTTGTTTGTCGATTTTCTATCTATATATCTATCTATCTATATGTCAATCTATCAATTAATCAATCAAACTATCTTTCTATATTTATATCTCTCAATCTGTTTATCTATCTATGTGTCTATGTGTATATCTGTCTATCTGTCTATCGATTTATCTATCTAACTATCTGACTGTCTATCTATCTATCTATCTATTTATCTATATATATATATCTATATCTATATATCTGCCAATCTGTCTATCTATTTATCTATCTGTCTATCTATCTGTCTATATGATTATATGTTTATATGTCTAACTATCTATCTATATATCTATCAAACTATCTATCTGCCTATCTGTCAAATTGTCAATCTCTCAATATGTCATTCTGTCAATATTTCTATCTTTATATTTGTCTTTCTATTTGTCTATCTTACTATCGATTTATATGATCTATCTATCTATCTGTCTATCTATCTTTCTAACTATATTTCAATATATCTATTTGTGTATGTCTAACTGTCAATCTCTCTAAATTTATATCTGTCTATCTTTCTATTTTTCTATCTTTCTATCTATCTATTTGTGTAAATGTCACTTTATCTCTCTCTAAATGTCAATCTGTCTGTGTCAATCCTCTATATATTTATCTTTCTATCTATCTATCTGTTTGTATGTATGTCTGTCTATCTGTCTTCTTTCAATATGTGTCTTTATATGCCTCTCTATTATCTATCTAACTATTTTTTAATCTATCTATTTATCTATCTTTATATCTTTCTATATATCTATCAATCTATTTATTAATCAATCAATCAATCAATCTGTCTATCTACTTGCATATCAGTCAATCTTTCTATCTTTTTGTCTATCTATCTATATATCTGTCTATATGTATATCTATTTATCAATCAATCTATCAATATGTATATCTATCTATCTGTATGTCTATCTGTCAATCTATTTATTTGTGTATCTATTTATTTGGATATATATATATATATAATGCCTATCTATTTATCTATATATCTATATATATGTTTGTAAATCTGTCTATATGGTCTTTGTGTCTATCTCTCTATCTAAGTATCTTTTTCTATTTATCAGTTTATCTCTTTATCTATCTACTTATATATCTATATATCTATCTATATGTCTATCTATCTATTTGTATATTAGTCTATCAGTCTATCTATCTATTTTTCGATCTATATATCTATTTGTCTATATATATATATATATATATATATATATATATATATATATATATATATATATCTATCTATCTATCTATTTATCTGATTAACTATATATTTGTCTATATGTCTTATATTTATCTTTCTTTTTGTCTATTTGTCTATTTGTCAATTTGTCGATCTGTTTATAGGTGTATTTTAATATATGACTTTTTATCTATCTGGCAATATGTCTCACTGTCTATTTATCTACATAATTGTCTATCTTTTTATTAGTCTATCTATTTTTTTATTTATTGGTTTATCTCTTTATCTATCTACTTGTATATCTATCAATCTATTTATCTGACTAGATTTCTATCTATCTATTTGTGTAAATGTTTATCTGTCTATCTCTTTAAATGTCAATGTATATTTATCGATTTGACTATCTTTCTATCTGTCTATATGTGTAAATGTCTATTTGTCTCTCTTTAAATTTTTATATGTCTGTGTCTATACTCTATCTTTCTATCTCACTATATATATATATATATATATATATATTTTTCATTATATTTGTCTATATATTTGTTTATCTATCTTTCTATCTATCTGTTTGTCTATTTGTCTATATGACTTTCTTTTTGTCTATCTATCTATCTGTCTGTCTGTCAATCTGTCAATCTATCTGTCTGTCTATCTTTTTTTTATATGTGTGTCTGTCTCTCTTTCTATTTATCTTTCAATCAATCAAACTATTTGTTTATCTATCTATCTAGCTTTCTGTTAGTTTATATATCTATCTATCAGTCTATTTGTCTATCTATCTATCTATCTATCTATATGTCTGTCTATCTATCTATCTATATTTTTATTTGACTATTTGTTTATTTTTATATTTCTATATCTGTTATCTATCAATCTATAAATCTATCGATATATCTATATGTGTATATGACTATATGTTTATCTGTTTAACTATATATATATATATATATATATATATATATATATATATATATCTAACTATCTATATTTCTATCTAGCTATCTATTATTGTATCTGTCTAATTGTCTTTTCATCTTTATATATGTCTATATGTTTAAATATCTATCAATATATCTATCTATCTTTCTATATATATCTATCTTTCTATCTATTTGTCTATCTTTCTATCAATCAATCTATTGATCAATCAATCAATCTATCTATCTATCTATTTATCTGGCTATCTACTATCTATCTATCTATTTGTCTATCTATCTTTGAATTTGTCATTACGTCTATATGTCGATTTTTATATCTATCTATATATTTGTCTATATATCTATCTATCTATCTATCTATCTTTTTGTCTATTTATTTTCTGTTGATTTATCTGTTTTTCTATCTATTTTTGTCTATTTTTCTATTTTCTATCTATTTATATGTCTATATGTCTATCTTTCTATCTATCAATCTGTTAATATACCTATCTATGTATATCTCTATTTATATGTCTATCTATTTATCTGTATATTTTATATCATTTTATATGTTTAGTTTTTTATCTCTCAATATGTCAATCTATCTATCTTTCTATCTCTCTATTTTATGTCTATCTGTCTATTTGTCTGTCTATCTTTCTATATGATCTATCTGTCTATCTCTCTATCTATCAATCTGCCTATCTATTTATTAGTTTATCTATTTATCAATCTAATTGTCTATCTATCTATCTATATGTCTATCTATCTAACTATTTTGCAATTTATCTATTTGTGTATATGTTTATCTGTCAATCTCTCTAAATGTATATTGGTTTATCTATTTATTTGACAAACTTTCGATCTGTCTAAATGTGTAAATGTCAATTTGTGTAACTCTAAATGTCAATCTATCTATGCCTATCCATTATCTTTCTATCTATCCATCTATCTATATGTCGGTCGGTCAGTCTATCTATCTTCTATCTATATGTGTATTTATATGTCTCTATGTTATTTATCTTTCTATTTGTCTATCTATCTATCTATTATCTATCGATCTTATTATCTATCTATGTATATAAATATCTATCATCTATCTGTCTATCTGTCTGTCTACGTGTTTATCATTCAATCTCTTTATCTTTCTGTTTACCTATCTATGTATCTATCTATATATCTATCTAACTATTTATCTATCTGTCTATCTATCTGTCTATCTATCTATTTGTCTATCTATTTATTTAGCTATCTATATATCTTTCAATCAATCTATCTATCTATGTGTATATCTATCTGTCCATATGGTTTATCTGTCTATCTCACTATCTCACTATCTTTCTATCTATTTATATTTTTATTTATTCATCTATCTACTTGTAAGGCTATCTATATATCTATCTATTTATCTATCTAATTATCTGACATTCTACTTGTATATTTGCGTATATGTTTATCTATATATCTATATATCTCTCTATCTATCTATCTCTTTATCTATCTATCTATCTCCCTATCTTTCTATCTTTCTATCTATCTAATTCTATATCTTTCTATTTGTCTATCTGACTATCTATCTATCTATCTATATGTCTATCTATCTTCTATCTATATGTCTATCTATCTATCTATCTATCTATTTGTATGTATATATCTATCTATATATCTATCTATCTATTTATCTTTTTATTTTTCTATCGGTCTATTTGTCTATTTATCAATCTATCTATCTATATGTCTATCTATCTATCTATCTATCTATTTTTCTATCAATGTATCTATCTATTCATTTATCTATCTATCTATCTACTTGTCTATATGTCAATCTTTCTTTCTGTCTATTTACTTAACTTTCTATCAGTATTCTTTTTATATGTGTGTATGTCTATCTTTCTTTTCTTCTATCTATCTGTCTAGATATTATCTATCTTTATATATATCTATCTGTCTATCTATGTAACTATATATATATATATATATATATATATATATCTATATCTATCTATCTATGCATTAATATGTCTGTCTATCTATCTCTCTATCTTTATATGTATCAATCTATTTTTTTATATATCTTTTTATTTCTATAGCTATCTATCTGTTAGTCTATCTATTTGTCTATCTATCTATTTGTCTTTCTGTCTACATATCTTTCTGTCTATATATTTATCTATCTATCTGTCTATTTATCTATCTGTCTATCTATTATTTGTCTATCTATCTATTAATCTATTTGTGTATTTGTCTATCTACCTATATGTCTATCCGTGTATCTGTATTTCTGGATATCTATCTATCTGTCTATCTATCTATCTATCTATTTGTTTATATGTCTATCTATCTATCTATCTGTCTATTTGTCTATCTACAATCAATCTATCTATCTATGTGTTTATTTTTGTATCTTTCAATCTATTTTTCTATCTATCTATCTATCTGATTATCTATATATCTGTCTATATGTCTATTTGTCTATGTAGCTATCTATATTTCTATCTATCTATCTATCTATCTACATATCTATCTATCTATTTGTCTATCTGTCTATCTATCTATCTGTCTATTTGTCCATCTATCTATCTATTTGTCTATCTGTCTATCTATCTATCTGTCTATCTATAAATCTATTTGTATATATCTCTATTGTATATCGATTTAATGGTTTATCTCTTTTTCTATCTACTTGTATATAAGTTTATATGTTTATATCTCTATCTTTATATCTATCTATGTTTTTATGTCTATTTTTTATCTCTCTATATGTTTATCAATCTATCGGTCTATCTGTTTGTCTATCTATCTATCTATCCTTATATCTTTCTATGAATCTATTTATATAAATAAATATCTATCAATCTATATATCAATCAATATATCTGTCTATCTACTTGTCAATCAAATAATTTTTTTATCTTTTTATTTACCTGTCTATGTATATATATGTATGTCTGTATCTATCTATACATCTATATATATATATCTATCTATCTATCTATCTATCTTTGTTCTATCTATTTCTCTATTTTACACTATAATTATCTATTTTTCTATATGTCTATCTGACTATCTGTCAATTTGTCTATCTTTTTATTCGGCTATATATCTATCTATCAATTTGTCTATTTGTTTAACTATCTATCTATTTATCTATCTATTTATCTTTTTTTTAAGGTTGTTTTATTATTAATTATCAACATCTCTTTTGGCGGAGGAATACCATTTTACAAACAACTTCTACTCTTATCCCTTTTACACCCACTTTAAACATAATCTAGAATACAAAAAAATAGAGTAAAATATAACTTTCATATCCTTCTACTAATCTTTTGTCAAGTATTGTTTGATATACTTTATATCTTTTGGGTTTTTCTGCCAAAGCCCTATTTGTATGGGGCATTTTCTTTCCATTCTTTTAATCTCCCTCATAGTACTCCCATCTGCCGTCTTCATGAAAGTTCCTACCGTCTTGAAGTTACAACCCATCTTGAAGCTTTATGAATACTCCCATCTTCATACATGCTGGCTGAAGACTGATAAACTTAGTCTTCATACATGTCCAGACTGAATGCTCTCATGACCGACTCAAGACTGATAAACGATAACAGTCTCTTGGCCGATCAATGCACATGCGCAGCCGTAAGAAATAGTTCTAAAACACTGCCTCCAAGCTGGCTCCTCCAACCAGCCGTTTCCTTCCATCTCTAGCTTTGTCCAGCCTGCTTTCCTTTTAGTTAACCTATGCTGAGAACCGCCTTGTTGCAGCTTGACTTAACCTGAAAAAATCCAACCAAAAAACCCTATCAAACAATAAATTACAAGCTCTCTCCTTATCCGACTTCCCTCAGGTCTGGGAAGCTATCTATTTCTACTCTTATCCACTGCCAACTGCAAAAAAAGCTGACAAACACTAACAACAATTCATTATTTAAAAATTTCCAGCCCTTTCTAGGGCTTACTCAGCTCTTTATTGGGCGTCACTTGGTCGATCGGGCTCCTTAAACTCTGTCTTCTTACCCAGACTGAATGCCGATCCCATGACCGACTCAAGACTGATAATGATAACAGTCTCTTGGCTGATCAATGCACATGTGCAGCCGTACAAACAATAAATTACAAGCTTTCTCCTTATCCGACTTCCCTCAGGACCGAGAAGCTATCTGTTTCTTCTCTTGTCCCCCTGCCAACTGCAAAAAAAAAAGCTGACAAACACTAACAACAATTCATAATTTTCAGCCCTTTAACAGGCTTACTCAGACTCTTGGCCGATCAATGCACATGCGCAGCCATAAGAAATAGTTCTAAAACACTGCCTCCAAGCCGGCTCCTCCAACCAGCCGTTTCCTTCCCTCTCTAGCTTTGTCCAGCCTGCTTTCCTTTTAGTTAACCTTAGCTTAGAACCGCCTTGCTGCAGCTTGACTTAACCTGAAAAAATCCAACTAAAAAACTCTACCAAACAATAAATTACAAGCTCTCTCCTTATCCGACTTCCCTCAGGCCCGGGAAGCTAACTATTTCTACTCTTATCCCCCTGCCAACTGCAAAAAAAGCTGACAAATACTAACAACAATTCATTAGTTCATAATTTTTGAAGCCTAATATACGGAAATGCAATTTTATCTAATCTTATTAGTCCTTTGAATTTTCCAGGTATATTCTCCCCTCTAAATTCTTGTGATCCTTTTCTCATTCCTTCTTCCGCTAATCTATCTGCAATCATGTTGGCTTCCCTATAAATATGCTTTATTTCTCCTTTTATTTCTCTTAGAATGTTTCTAATATTATCAATGTCTTCTACAAATTGCCATAAATATATCTTTCCCTGTACTAGGTCCACTAGTATTTTTGAATCCACCTGTGCTTGAACCTTTAGGTAATTGTTAGATTTACAAGTTTGCAAACCCTTTTGTAGGGCTATAATTTCTGCATGCAAGGCAGAAGAAGCTATAGCCCTTGTTGTGAATGCTTTCAGTACATTTCCTTCCGCATTTCTTATTAAACCTCCTCCACCAGCTTCTCCCATTTCTCTTTTAAAGCTTCCATCAGTGTTTAGTGTTAGACTGTCCTGCCCAAGTTTATTCAAATTAACTATTTTAATAATTGGTATTTTTCTTGCTATTGTTGCAAGGTGCCATTCTTTTATTCTATCTTCCTCTATTTTCATGTTTTTCACTTTTATTGGACTACAAGCCGTAATGAATGCACTCTCTTTTTTTTATTTCTTCCAAAATGTCATTATGCTCCATTTTTACATTATCATATCTACTTCTGTTTCTAGCTTTCCATATGCACCATAACACTATATGCGGAATGTAACTTCTAATCCATTTTAAGATATTATTCTTTGTTTGTTTTTTTGACCAGTTTTCTAGCCTATTTCTTAAATTAACTGTACTTCTTTCAATATCAGCTTCAATTTCTAATTTATTCCACACTTTTATAGCTATTTTACCCTTAGAAAATAGGTGATCCGAGCTCTCTATATCTTGATGGAAGCATTCACATCTGGATGCTAATTTTATGCCCTTCTTCTAAATATTCGCATCTACAGGGACAATGTTAGAAATGATTTTCCACAATAAAACATTTACTTTTTGAGGCAAATCTTTTTCCCAGAGTAATTTCAATTGTAAGGGTTTTCTGCTTCGTACTAGCTCCTTGGCACTTTTTAATGTGAAGTTTCCGTTTGGATTTAAAGTCCATTTCCACCCACTTTTCGTTAGTATTGTATGCTTTTCCACGCTGCTTTGTTGTTCATGCATCATTTTCCAGCTTCTAGACGTTTTTTTTTGTATTTTTAAAAGCATTATTTCCTAACCCATATTTAGCTTTTACGAATGCCACCCAGATGTTTTCATATGTTTTTATTCCCCAACAATTCTTGCATGCCCACGCTTTGGATATATCTTTTAGGCCGATCAAGCCTAATCCTCCCTCCTCTTTTAGGTAACATAAATCTCTCCATTTTTTCCAGTGCAGCTTATTCTTCCCTTCTCTTTTACCCCATAAAAAATTAGCCATTTCTCTTTCTAGTTTTTTAATAATTATATTTGGAGGTTGTGCCGTCATTAGTATATGTATTAATGAACTATGTAGCACATGGGTAATTAGTGTAGTTCTTCCTGCCATATTTAATAAGTTTTCTTTCCAGCCGGCAATTTTATTCATTATCTTGTCCAATAAAAATGCAATATATTCCTCCTTTACTCTTCCTTCATAAATTGGGCATCCCAAATACATTAATGCTCCTGTACACTGCGCAAAGCCTGTGACCCTTTTAATCTTGTGAGCAATGTTTTCTGGTGCTTTAGCTGCTATCACAAATTGACATTTATTCTTATTAAGCTTTTGGCCTGTTTCTTCTTCTAGTGTTTGTATAAGCTCCATCAAGTTTTCCATTGATTTGCTACTGGCGTTTGTAAATATGATCACGTCATCAGCGTATGCCAAGCTGCATATTAATGGGGTATCTTTGGGCTGTTTGTAGGCTAAGATGTTGCCATTTATAACCTTCTATTTTAAGTTTACTATAAAAAGATCTAAATAAATATTAAACAAAGAGGGGGACAATGGGTCCCCTTGACTGAGACCTCTGGTTGGTATAAATTCTTCACCTGCCTGGCCATTTATAAGAAATTTAATCCAAGCACTAGATATACATCTATATATAATATCTATCCAAAATTCTGAAAACCCCATTTTTCTCATTATATAGCAAATTATATTTCATTCTACTTAATCAAATGCCTTAGCTAAATCCTGTTTCATGATTACATTGTGACATCTGACCTTTTTCCCTATATATCTTATCATTTCCGATGTTAAATTAATGTTTTCAGTTATCAGCCTATTTTTAACAAAACCTACTTGTTCCGACTCTATTATGTTTGTTAATATTTTTCTCAATCTTTTCTGTAACAATTTGGCTAATATTTTATATATGGTATTACATAAACTAATTGGCCTGTAATCTTCTCCTTTTTGAGGATTTGTTTTCTTAGGTATCAAAATTATGTATGAGCTGGACCATGTTTTTGAGATTTATGCACCTGCGAATATCTAGTTGATAGCTTCTAAAACATCTTTTTTGATTATATTCCAGCTTCGTTGGAAAAATTCGTTATTCTAGCCGTCTGGTCATGCTGCACTATCTTTATTTGCATTAAATACTGCATTCTTCACTTCTTCCGTAGGAAATTCTACTAACATTTTGTTGTCTTCTTGCGTGACTTTTCTTTTAATTTTCTCCATTAGTGTGAAGTTTCTATTTGTATTTATCCCACTTAGATGCTTTTTAAAAAATTCTTCTAATTCAATTTTAATATCTTCCTCCTTTTCTACCCACTCTGCGTTAGCTCTTTTAAGACCTTTTATTCCTAATCTTTGCGACTTAATTTTTGCCATTGTGTAGAAAAATTTCGTGTTTTTATCTATCTGTCTATATGGTCTATCTATCTATCGTTCTATCTAACTATCTTTCTATCTATTTATTGGTTTATCTCTTTATCTATCTACTTGTATATCTATATATCTATCTACGACATTCATTCTATCTATCTTTTTGTATATATGATTATATGTATATCTATATATATGTCTAAATATCTATCTCCCTATCTGTATAGCTATCTAATTTTCCATCAATCAATATTATCAATGTGTCTATCTGTCTATCTCTCTATTTGTCTATCTATCTATCTGTATTCTATATATATGTCCATTTGTTTTCTATCTATATGT
Source organism: Sapria himalayana (assembly GCA_029783825.1). NCBI lineage: Eukaryota > Viridiplantae > Streptophyta > Magnoliopsida > Malpighiales > Rafflesiaceae > Sapria > Sapria himalayana. Next base: position 7,136 of record JAREIK010016117.1, on the reverse strand, counting down.
CCATCTATCTAACTATTTGTTTATCTGTCAATTTGTCAATCTATATACCTGTCTATCTATATATATGTCTATCTGGTTATCTACGTATCTTTCTATATGTTTATAAGTGTATCTACCTTTCTCTCTATTTGTCTATCAATCTATATGTCTATTTATTTATTTGTCAATCTGTCAATCTGTCTATTAGTCTATATGTCGTTCTGTAATTTTATCAATCTGTCAATCTATCTATCTTTCTATTTGTCTATCTGTAAATGTGTCTATCTTTATTTCTATCTATCTGTCTATCTATTTCTGTATTTATTTGTTTATTTGTCTATTTGTCAATCTTTCAATCAATCAATCAATCAATCTATCTATCTATCTAAATGTCTATCTGTCTATCTGTCTATTTTTCTATCAATATATCTATCTTTCTGTCTATATGTTTATATGTATTTGTCTATATGTCTATATGTCTTTCTGTCTTTCTATCGATCTGTCTATCTGTCTTCTTATTATATGCGTGTCTATCAATATCTCTGTCTATCAATCTATCTTTATATCTATCTATCTATCGATGTATATATATATATACATATATCTATCTATGCATCAATCTGTCTTTCTATCAATCTCTATATCTTTCTATGTAGAAATCTGTCTATTTATCTATCTTTCTATTTGTCTAGCTATTTATCTGTTAGTTTATCTATTTGTGTATCTATCTATTTGGCTGTCTGTATATCTATCTATCTATCAATATGTCCATTTGTTTATCTGTATATAAGTCTATATGTCTATTTGTCTATCCCTTTATCTATTTATTTGTCTATCTATCTATTATTCTATCTGTCTATTTGTCTATCTACCTATATTTCTATCTGTCTATCTATCTATCTATCATTCTATCTATCTGTATATCTATGTATTTGGCTAGCTGTCTATTTGTTAGTCTATCTATTTGTGTATCTATCTATTTGTCTGTCTGTATATCTTTCTATGTATCAATATGTCCATCTGTTTATTTGCCAATATGTCTATTTGTTTATCGCTTTATCTATTTATCTGTCTATCTATCTATTATTCTATCTATCTATTTGTCTATCTACCTATATGTCTATAAGTCTATCTGTCTATCTATCTATCTATCTATCATTCTATCTATCTGTATATCTGTATATCTGTCTATCTATCTATATGTCTATATGTCTATTTATCTATATGTCTATTTGTCTTTCTACAATCTATCTATCTATGAGTCTATTTGTCTATCAATCAATCAATTTTTCTATCTATCTATCTATCTGATTATCTATATATCTGTCTCTATGTCTATTTATCTCTATGTCTCTCTATCTGTCTATCTGCATATCTGTATATCTGTCTATCTATCAATCTGTCTATCAATCTATCTGTCTATCTACGTATCTTTATATCTATTTGCCCATCTCTTTATTGTATCTCTATTTATCGGTTTATATTCTTATCTATCTACTTGTCTATATGTCTAAATGTAGATCTATATATCTGTATATCTATATATGTTTCTATGTATATTTGTTGTCAATGTATCTGTCTATCTGTCAATCTCTATATCTATCTATTTGTCTATATGTCTATGCGTATATCTATCTATTTATCTATATGTCTATCTATCTATCTATCTATTTGGCTCTCTGCAATCTATCTATCTTTCTATGTGTCTATTTCACTATCTATATATATATATTTTTTCTATCTATCTATTGATTCATCTGATTATATATATATATATATATGTCTTCTATCTTTCTTTCTATTTGTCTATCTGTCTCTCTATCTATGTGTCTATATGGTTTATTTGTTTATATGTCTATCAATCTATATATCTATCTTTCTATTTATCAGTTTATCTTTTTATATATCTACTTGTTTATCCATATATATATATATATATATATATATATATATATATATATATATATATATATATATATATATATCTATCTCTCTAAATGTCTATCTCTCTATGTTTATCCTCTATCTTCCTTTTTATCTATCTATTTATATATCTATCTGTCCATCTCTCTCTCTATGTGTCTGTCTGTATGTCTGTGTATCTATCTATTTGATTGTCTTTGTGTTTATGTATTTGTCTATCTATGTGTCTGTTTGTATATGTGGCTTTCTATCAATGTGACTTTGTGTTTGTGTGTCTATCTATATCTATTTGTCTATCCTGGTGTTTGTGTATCAATCTTTCCATGTATCTTTATGTGTGTGTGTGTGTGTGTGTCTATTTGTCCATCTATCTTCATGACTGTCTATCTTTTTGTCTGTTTGTTAATCTAACTTTCTATCTATCATTCTATCTATCTATATATCTATCTATTTAGCTATCTATCGATCTATCTATCTATCGATCGATCGATCTATCTATATGCTTAGATTCCTATTTTAATATCTAGATGTCTGGCTATCTATCTATCTGTCTGTCTGTCTGTCTATATATCTATCTATATATTTGTCTATATATCTTTCTATCTATCTAAATTTTTATCTGTCAATTTGTCTATCTAACTATCTATCTTTCTTTCTTTTTATCAGTCTATCTTTCTATTTTTCTATCTATCTACTTGTTTATATATAGATATATATATATATATCTATCTATCTACTAGTCTATCTGCCTATCTGTCTATATTTCAATATGTCTATTTGTCTATCTATCTATTTACCATTCTATCTATCTATCTACTTTTTATCTGTCTAACAATCTATCTATCAATCTATTTGTCTATTTGTCAATATGGTCTATTTGTCTATCTTTTTATCTATCTAATTATTTATAGGTTTACCTCTTTATCTATCAACATGTCTATCTATCTATCTATTTGTGTATATGCCTATCTGTCTATCTCATTAAATGTATATTTGTCCACGTCTATCCTCTATCTACCTATATATGTATCAATATATATATATATATATATATATATATATATATATATATCTATCTATCTATCTCTCTATCTGTGTATCTATCTATCTATCTATTTGTATATCTACCTATCTGTCTATTTGTCTTTCTGTCTATGTGTCTATCTATCTTTCTATATGCCTATCTATCTAGCTTCTATCTATCTATTTGTATATCACTTGTTTATCTATCTGTATGTTTATCTATCCATCTATCTATCTATCAATATTTCTATATTTCTAATTCTATATATATATATATATATATATATATATATATATATATATATATATATATCTATTTATGTATCTAAAAACCTTCCATCTGTCTATCTATCTATATATTTATCTATCTATCTGTCTATATGTCTGTATATCTATCTATATATCTATCTACCAATCTATCTCTCTATCTATCTATCTATCAACTACCTATATGTCCATCTATATATCTATCTATATATCTTTCTATCTATATGGTCTATCTATCTATCTATCTATCTATGATTTGTATATCTATCTATCTTTCTTTCTATCATTTTTACTGTCTATCTATCTATCTATTGTCTATCTGTCTATTTGTCTATATGGTCTTATTGTAAATATTTCTACTTGTCTATCTGTCTATCTATTTGTGTATATGCCTATCTGTCTATCTCATTAAATGTATATTTGTCCATGTCTATCCTCTATCTACCTATATATGTATCAATATATATATATATATATATATATATATATATATATATATATATATATATATATATATCTATCTATCTCTCTATCTGTGTATCTATCTATCTATCTATTTGTATATCTACCTATCTGTCTATTTGTCTTTCTGTCTATGTGTCTATCTATCTTTCTATATGCCTATCTATCTAGCTTCTATCTATCTATTTGTATATCACTTGTTTATCTATCTGTATGTTTATCTATCCATCTATCTATCTATCAATATTTCTATATTTCTAATTCTATATATATATATATATATATCTATTTATGTATCTAAAAACCTTCTATCTGTCTATCTATCTATATATTTATCTATCTATCTGTCTATATGTCTGTATATCTATCTATATATCTATCTACCAATCTATCTCTCTATCTATCTATCTATCAACTACCTATATGTCCATCTATATATCTATCTATATATCTTTCTATCTATATGGTCTATCTATCTATCTATCTATGATTTTTATATCTATCTATCTTTCTTTCTATCATTTTTACTGTCTATCTATCTATCTATCTATTGTCTATCTGTCTATTTGTCTATATGGTCTTATTGTAAATCTTTCTACTTGTCTATCTGTCTATCTATTTATCAGTTTTCTCTTTATCTATCTACTTGTATATCTTACTATCTATCTATATGATTATCTTTCTTTGTATCTATTTGTATATATGTTTATCTATCTATCTTTATAAATATCTATCAATCTATATATCTATCTATCTATCTATCTATATGACTATCTTAATATATGTCTATTTGTGTAAATGTTTATCTATCTATCTGTCTATCTGTCTATATGTCTATCTATTTTCTATATCTTCTATATGTCTATCTCTTTATTTAGCCATCTATCTATCCACCTACTGGTTTTCTCTTTATCTATCTGCTTGTCTATCTAACAATCTATATATTTGATTATCGATCTATCTTTCTATATGTCTATTTGTATATATGTCTATCTATCTTTTTCTAATGTCTATTTGTCTATGACTATCCTCTATCTACCTATATATAAATATATATGTGTATATATATATAATATATATATATATATATATATGTGTGTGTGTGTGTGTGTGTGTGTGTGTGTGTATATATATATATATATGTGTGTGTGTGTGTGTGTGTGTATATATATAATATATATATATATACATATATATATATCTCTAACTATTTGTATGTATGTATGTCTTTTTATTTGTTTATTTGTCTATCTGTCTATCTGGAAATATGTCTAGTTGTCTATTTGTCTATCTATCTATCTATCTATCTATTTATCTGAAGTAAACTCAATCTATCTATCTAATCTATCTATCTGTCTATTTTTTCAACTTTGGCTATTTGTCTATATTGTCTAATCTATATATCTGTTTATCTGTTTACTCATTTTATCTCTCTAGTTTGTCTAATTTGTGTATTTATCTATCTTACTATATTTATATATGCCTATTTGTGTATATGGCTATCTGGTCTATCTCTCTAAATGTCTATTTGTCTGTGCCTATCATATATCTGCCTATCTCTTTATCAATCTATCTATCAATATGACTATCTATTTGTTTGTTTGTCTGTATATCTATCTGTCTATCTATCTATCTTTCTATAATACTGTTTGTTTGTTTATCTAACCATAAATCTATCTATCTAGCTTTTTTATTATCAATCGATCATTTTATCTATCTATATACTTATCAATCAATCAATCTATCTATGCATCTATCTATCTATCGATCTATCTTTCTATGTACCTCTTGGGCTATTAGCAATATGTCTATTTGTCTTTCTTTCTATCTTTATATCTATTTATTTGTCTATCTTTCTTTCTGTCTATCTATTTTTCTATCATTTTGTCTATTTGTATATCTATCTATATATCTGTATGTCTGTCTATATATCTTAACTGTATATCTATATAACTATCTTTCTGTCTATCTAAATGTCTATCTTTCTATAATTATATCAGTCTATAAGTCTATCTATCTAAGTGTCATTAAAATTATCTATTTATCTATCAATTTTTTATCAATCTATCTATCTTTCTGTCTATCATTTCTATATGTCCACATGTTTTAACTTCTATCTTTTTATCTGTTTATTTATATATCTATCTATTTATCTCTTTATCTTTCTACTTCTCTATATATCTATCTATCTATCTGACTATCTTTCTATATGTCTATTTGTGTATATGTATATCTAACGCTCTCTCTAAATGTATATCTATCGGTGTTTATCCTCTATCTGCATATATATATTTCTATCTATATATCTATCTATTTAACTTCTATGTGTGTGTGTGTGTGTGTGTCTGTCTATTGTATATATGTTTATCTACATCTCTATTGTTTGTCTATCTAGATCGGTCTGTCTATCTATTTGTCATTTGTCTATAAGTTACTATTTCTATTTGTCTATATATATATATATATATATATTATATATCTATCTGTCTATCTGTATGTCTATATGTCTATCTATTTATCTATATATCTTTATATATGTATATCTGTTGTTTGTCTATATATCTGTTATCTATCTATCTGGCTATCTATCTATTTATCTATCTATGTCTATCTGTCTATTTGTCTTTCTATCTATCTGTTATATCTACCTATATCTCTATTATATATTTGTCTATCTATCTATCTGTATATCTGTCGATCTATCTATCTTTATATTTATCTCTCACTATCTGTCTATCTCTAAATCTATATATATGTCTATCTAATCTATCCATCTATATATGTATATATGTCTATATGGTCCTTCTATCTATTTCTTATCTATCTCTCTAACTATTATCTATTTATAAGTTTTTCTTTTATCTATCTACTCATCTATCTACCTATCTGACTATCTTTCTATATGTCTATCTCTTTAAATATATCTATTTGCTTCTATCCTATATCTACCTATCTATTTATCTTTATATCTATCTATCTATCTATCTATCTCTTTATCTATGTGTCTGTTTGTCTATCTATTTGTATTTCTATCATTCTATCTGTCTATATGTCTATGTGTCAATCTATCTATCTATCTATCTGTCTATCTGTCTATTTGTCTATTTGTCTATCTGTCTATTAGTATATTAGTCTATTAGTCTATATTCCTATCTGTCTATCAGTCTACAAGTCTATATTTCTATATATCTATGTATCTGTCTAACAATCTATATATTTGTTTATCTGACTTTGTCTATCTATCTATCTATCTAATAATCTATCAATCTTTTTATTTTTGTCTATCTATATTATGTTAATCATTCTCTCTATCTATAAATATATCTATCTATATGTCTATATATCTATCTGTCTATCTATCTATCTAACTTTCTACCTGTTTATATGTTAATCTATCTATCTGTCTATCTATTAATCTATCTTTATATCTCTCTATTTGTCTATTGTCTATTGTCTTTCTGTCTTTATGTTTTCTGTCTATT